>JANBRV010000178.1:0-12468 GCA_027577835.1 Coemansia sp. RSA 2705
GGTGGAGTTTGACGACTACAATGACTACCTTGCGCACAACGGCAAGCACGGAGCTCCCTCGACCAAAAAATAACCTTTTCGGCCGCATTTCACAAACGGCTGTCGCGGCGCACCATTTGCTGCGCACCATGCGCAGCACGCACGCACCCAAAACTTCTCCACATTGTTCTTGTCGGCACGGCGGCTCGCCATTTTTCTGCTCGGAGGGAAGACGCGGCAGCCTCCAAAAATTACCGCCATAATAGCATCTTCAGCTTTGTATATTTTTTATTTCTGTACTTTGGTGAATAATACGCTTAACCTCTTTGGATTTGTGGCTATCGCATGGTGGAGGGGTTTTTGGAAAAAGACATGTACATATACGAAAAAAAGTAGAAATTGAGCGATAATTACGATATACGGTTGTTAAGAAGATAGGAAAACTTGCAGATGGCTGGTTCAAACACAGCATTCGAGGCGCTTGCCTACTCGCCGTCCTTTGGCACCGGTTTCTTTGAGCATGTCTCCATGTGCTCCATTAGCGTTGGAATGCTTATACAGTCCATGTAGCAGTAGCTACACAGCAGGTTGCACCGGAATTTGCCAGACGAGGCGGCGCTTGAACACGAAATCTTTGAGCATGCCATTGTGCAATCTGCGAGCTTGGGTGTGGTTTGGCTGGAATGGTCGTGCTGACGATAACTTTGAGAGCAGATAATGAGTGGCCGGGCTTGAGAAGAGGGTATTCTACGGTTGCCAAGAGTCCAGCAGGTGAAAGGATGAAAAAGAAAGCTGCTTGTGGAATGGGCGCAATGACGAGCAGAGGAGTCGCTCTTTTTAACCCGTGGCCGCGGATTGCCGCCGCGCAGTTGTTTACGCTTTGTCCGCGCGCAATGACTGGCGAGGAACACATCATGCGCCGCGGAAAGCGCACACAGAGCGGAACATTGTTTCACGCCTGCCGCCTCTTCGCACGCGCCCATTGCTGCCAATCGCATCGGTTGCATGCATAAGATTTGCAGTGTGGCGCGGTGGGCTGTTTCCTATTTTGCACCTGTGCATTCGGCCGTGGCCGGTGAGCAAAGAGCGCAACAGTCCAGGCGCAGCGGCAATGCGCTGTCAAGACCAGCAGCTACAGCAGTGTCAGCCCCGGACAGAGGTCGCTTTGTCGCGCTGGTTGGTGTGTTTCTATGGTCGTGTTTATTGTTCCGCGGCTGCCTTAGGCCCTACAGATCAAATGGCCTCAAGTTTCTACCGGGATGCAGGCGAATCGGCATGTCAATGCACGTGTGTCGGCGCTGCCCGCCGACAATCCCTTGACTGGGGCCAGCCGCCCTTTGTGGCGCTCCTGATGAAAAGACGGGGTTGTCTCTTTGCCCAGCTTTGTAACTCGCCGTCTGAAGCGAAGTTTCTGCTCAGACCTGGCCCATACCTTGTGCTTGCGTCAGCGCGTTGAAACGCCCACGCTCCCGCGTGTCACGGGCGCATGCATTATGCTGGGCAAGAGCTCACTGCGATCCCCGCCGTCCCTCGATTTGCTGCCCGCCTCAAGCACATGGGCGTGAGGATTGACACTGGCTGACTAAAATAAAGTTGAAATTTATCCTATTTCAGTGGCGTGGCGATCTAAAGTGTT
The DNA here is from genome assembly GCA_027577835.1 of Coemansia sp. RSA 2705. NCBI lineage: Eukaryota > Fungi > Kickxellomycota > Kickxellomycetes > Kickxellales > Kickxellaceae > Coemansia > Coemansia sp. RSA 2705. Next base: position 1,616 of record JANBRV010000178.1, read on the forward strand.
CGGATAGACGAGGGTCAGCGCTTGTTGTTGTTTCTGGGATTCGCTCAGCTGTGTTGTGCGATGTCGGGGATTAGAAACACAGGCACAGAAAGAAGGACTGTCAATAAATGTATATTGGGGCGGTAGAAAGCGGAACATGCACTCCTCGCGCCCTGCACACATGCATTCCGCTTTGCTGTCAAGGCATGCGCAATCTTATTGCGAGCGCGGTGCTGCAGCGTGCTGGGTATGCACACTGGACAGAACAGGCTAGCAATTCGTTGGCTAAACTTGAACGCAATGTCCCTATTTTTGCCATTCAGCTGGCGCTTTAGTGTATTTATTCTTCTCACCCCATCCAGCTGCTGCTCCAGTGACATGCTGAGGCCTGGAGTCCGCCCCCTGGTCCTTGCATGGTTTTCGAATTACAATGCAAAGCAAAACGTCATGCTTCTTTCGGAGCGCTGACAAGAAACGCCAGCAAGCGACATGTGCACATGTGGTCGGCACCGGCTGTCAGATGATAGGTGTCGCAGAGCGAGATTTAAATCCCGCCACACCAAGTAATGTGCCAAATCAGCCTCGCCAGAACGCAATGGTTTGCACCGCCAGATCATGGAATTTATCCAGGGCAATCATCCAGTTACTGATACATGCTCGCATGCTGCCACTCGGCAACAAACTTTGACTTTGTATATTCAGGTAAAAAAAATCCCCGTCGAGTAGGGTATATCTAAGCACCCGACTACAGACTAGTCTTCTGTCCTGAACTTTCCAGGATTGCCTTCCAGTCGTGCGGAGTATTAGACTTGCCCTCCCAAAAGTCTCTGCTCTTCGTGCGCTCGCGGTCGATCGCTCTCTGAAGCTTATTGTGCGATGTAGCTAAATCAACGCTGCCTGACGTGTATTTTGTCGCCGCTGCGTCTTCCATGGAGATCACCCACACGTCTGTCTGCCCTGACTTCACCCGTGAATCCGGGTCTTTGGCCAGCTCCTCAATGACCTCTGGGTCCCGCGTGGGCTTTTCCCTGATCTGCTTAAACTCTTTGAGGTTCGTAATGTAGACGCTCTTAAACTTGTGCCGGCTCATGTTCTTAAACTCCTGGGGAAACATCTTGTTGACTCTCGCAAACAGCTGGTGTCTCGTCTGCGGGCCAGTCTGCGCAAGCACCGTCTTGATTATGGTGCTTATCGATGCATCAATCTGACCGCCTAGTTTGGACTGCATAGTCGGATAATGTATATAAAGGAATCGGCGACAACAGCAGCAGCCAAAGGGACAACTAAATTCAACGTGGCGATTGAGACAAGAAACGTGAACTGGGAGCCGGATGCCAACCAAGCCATTTTTGCGCTACTGAAGCTGATTTGCGAATCATCGTGATCAGGCGCGCTGATAAGCAAAATATTTTTGGGCCAAACCATCACTGGTGTCTTCTTTGCTTTGTCGATTGCTATACAGTTGAAATTGAAGGCAACAATGTCGGCCGTGGCAGCTAGTGTAGCCCGGGGATTGTCGCGCACGCTGGGTAAGCAAGTGGCCTTCAACGCGTCGTAACAGCCTGCGCATTTCATTGCGCTGCTTCCGTTACTTGGTGCTAAATTCACACCCGATGCTCGGGTCTCAAAGCGTAGGTGTTCGCGCATTCACAGTCAGTGCGGCAACTGGCGACAAAGTCCAATTAGGCTCAGACTACGTGACGCTAAAAGAGGCACAGAACAAACGCGGGCTGTTTAAGCTGGATCCGATCTATGATGACGTGGAGGAGAACAGCTCCGTCATCAACCTATGGAAACGGCAGAAGGCGGCCGAGCTCAACGCCGATTCGTCGGCGATGAGCCACATAGATGAGCTGGTGCGCAAGGAACACAACATTTTCGAAGTGCCCGACGATTTCCAGCGGCCGTACCCAAAGTACCCGCCGCCCAAAGGGGCTGTTATTAGCGACGACGGCGGAGACATGGTTTGGTCGGCCGATTTAAAGATCCCGTACGAGGAGTTTAGACGGCTGGCGAAGAAGACGCTGATTGTGAAGCGCACCGTGCAGATGACGCGGAAAGGCAAGATGCCGTCGATGTACGCGATGGTGGTCGTGGGCAACGGCCGGGGCTCAGCCGGATACGGCGAGGGAAAGAGCGACGAGGCTGCCAAGGCTGTGCTGTTTGCCACGCGCGCAGCGATTAAAAACATGAGCCACTTTCCGCGCTACGACGAGCGCACCCTCTACCACGACATTGAGCACAAGTTCAAGGCCACAAAGCTGTTCTTGTGGGCGCGCCGGCCAGGCTTTGGCTGTCGCGTGTCGCCGGTTATCCACAACATTTTCGAGTGCGTCGGCATCCACGACATTGCCGGAAAGGTCCATGGGTCGCGGAATCCAATGAACGTGATCAAGGCGGTGTTTGAGGCCCTGAAGAAGCAGCGCATACCGTCCGACCTGGCCAAGGCCCGTGGACTGCGGCTGGTTGATGTCAACCACACGTACTACCAGGGCATCAGGACAACTCCAGTTGGCCGCTCAAAATTTTAGATTGTGACGACGCCTATCCAGGGAGGAGGGTTATTTCCGTTTCAATATTTAAAGCGCATCGATACAATGAGCCAGCGGCCAGTAATTTAGACTCTCCAGCCTGGCGTTTGCCGATACCAAAAAGGGGGCAGAGGGTTGCCAGTGCCTGTCACACGTTCTATTGTTCGCTGACATTTCCCAAAACGATGCTGGATGCATTTTTGGCCTGCAAACGCCCTCCTCGGGACAAATTGGGACCGGAGTGCAGGTGGCTTATCCCTCCTGGGCTCCGCGGGCGCAGCGGCTGTCGCACGAGAGGCGAGCAGATAAATACCCTGAGCAGGAAGCCCTGACGCCTAATGGCGACGCTGCGTTCTTTCTCTACGAAGCACACCGCCTTTCTTGCTCGCTTTAACGACACGCTAGTATTACTTATTCTGTATGACGGATCGCCTCTAGCGAGGAGGTTGTACGCTATCTAACGCAGTGCACTGCACAACCATCGAGTTACTTCTAACGCAAAGAATCGCTGGTAATCGGAAATGGGCAGCGGTCTATCGGCAATCTCCTGTTGCCAGCGCCGCACAGAAGCCGAGGGCCCAAGCTGTACCGAGTACCAGCCACTCCTGGCGGACCGTGAGCGGCAAGCAGTGGCGACGCTGGTTAAGCTGTTTGAAAACGACACACGCATAAGCTTTTACGAAGGCGAGCCACTGCGGGCGCTGACAGTGCTGGCGCGCTCGGATGTCCACCACTTGCAGCTATCGGCGGCCACCGCATTCAGCGAAATTTCGGAGTTTGATGTGCGCGCGGTGACGCGCGAAGCTCTGGCGCCAATTCTGTACTTGCTACAGTCGATGTACGCCGACGTACAACAAGGCGCATCGTCGGCGCTGGGGAACCTTGCTGGCGTCAGCGAAAACAAGCGGCTGATTGTGGAGCTCGGCGGCTTGGAGCTGCTGGTGCGTCAAATGTTGTCGCCAAGCACCGACGCGCAAATCAACTCGGTCGGATGTATCACTAACCTGGCGGCTGACGAAGAAAATAAGCTGGCAATTGCACGCAGCGGGGCGTTGGTGCCGCTGGTGCGACTGGGGCGGTCGCGCGACATGCGTGTGCAGCGCAACGCAACAGGCGCACTGCTCAACATGACGCACCGGGCCGAACTACGACAGATGTTGGTTGCCGCCGGCGCAGTAACCGTGTTGGGCGAGTTGCTGCAGGCAAAGGATGAAGAGACGTTGTACTACGCCATCACGGCACTGAGCAACATTGCTGTAGACAGCGACGGTCGTGACGCACTTTGGAAGGCGCAGGCCGGACTAGTCGCCGAGCTGCTACATATTATGCAGACGCGCAAGATCAAGGTGCAGGCACAAGTGGCGCTAACTCTAAGAAACCTGGCATCAGACGCGCGGTATCAGTTGGCAATTGTCCAGCACGGTGGACTGGACGCGTTGCTGCCACTGCTGCAATCGTCATATACGGCGTTAGTAGTATCGGCCGCTGCATGTCTGCGCAACCTGTCGATACATGCAGATAACGAGGACCCAATCATCTGTGCCGGGCTGCTGCCAGAACTAATGGATCTTGTACCACAGGCCGACCAGCCCGAATTGCAGTGCCATGCGATTGCCACTATCCGAAACCTTGCCGCTAACAACGGGTCCGACAAGCAGGCTTTCTTAGATGCCGGCCTATTCGACCGCTTCCAAATGACACTGGAGGTCAAGGGCGTGCAACCGCAAGTGTTGTGCGAGTTGGCCGCTGCATTCAGCGTGTTTGCATTGAATGATCAGCTATGGCGGCCAATAGTAGAGTTGGGCATCTGCCGGCTGCTGGTGCAACTGTTGCGCTGTGGCCATATGGACACGGAGTACAATACGTGCCTTGCCTTGGGATCACTGGTCGGCAAGGGCCATCCCGAGGCTGCAGAGGAGCTGATGCGCTTTTGGCCGCGCGGGTTACGCAAGGCACTGCTGCAGGCACTGACTCTACCAGAGTATGCGGCGTCGAACGTGCGCCCGGGCGCGCTGTGGGTGATCATGGCGCTTCTCAATAGCCGTCCAGCGGTCGTGCGTAAGACCCTGCGCTCCGACGCGCCAATACTTACGGCCATCGAATCCATTGGCGGTAGCCGCGTGTCATCGTCATCCACGTGCACCTCGGCGTCGTGGGGCCTGTTGCCGTCTATATTCGGCGCAAGCACCAAGCCCGAGGATCCGGATGAATCCACTTTGAACGCTGACAATGAGACGGCTGTAGTTGACGATGGATTTGCGCCTGAAGTTCAGCGCATGCATTCCCTGGCCCGGCAGATTGTGGCTCTGGTCCAAGACTCGGACTAGCACCCACTATGGTGACAGCCCTCTTTTTCGCGCCTTGCCATTGGTCCTGGGTGCTCAGAATCACCCCCTGCTAATCACCAGGATTAATGATCTACTGCTCTGGCAGGTTGACGCGGGCCAAAATATTGTGGTCTGAAATACATTTTTCTCCGAGGTAAACAGTTTTTACAGTAATATATTTTTGTCTGCACAGAACGACGGCCGCCGGGTGGAGAAACCATTCCCAAATTCCTCCCTCTCCAGACTATAAACCTGGGACTTTTCCCCCGCCCCCCTCTGGAAATTCCTTGTCTAGAGGTTTTGTTGGGTTTTCTATACTAGTTTTTTTATCGACGGCGGTTTGTTTGCTCTAGACCTCGACCACCCACTGGCACCGGCTCCTGCGGCAGCCGCACAAACTGCGCCCCCCTATGTATAGCTCTGTCGAGCACTAGCGGCGGCACCTACGAGCCTTGGCTAGGGGTATAGCCTCCTCGGCTATGCATACACTAGCCCCTCGGCTGTCCACAACAATCTAGGGGATCGAGCACCACCAACCGGCGCTGCTACTGGGCCTCCCAGTAGCGGAAATAACGAGCTCGCTCTGTCAAAGCCTGTCCAGGTCCGATGGTCAGTTGGCTGGCCATCGGGCATCGCTATGCAAGGGACACTGGATCAAGGAACTAGTTTAAGTTTAAAAAGTAGATTCTTTGATTTAGGAAGTTGCAATAGTGACCTGAGTAATCACAGTAGTCCGGCTCGGCAATCGATTGGAGACGCTGCCACCGCAACTCGGCTCGGTTTGATTCTTACTCTAATTTTTTTTTTTGGCTGGACCACTTTGCTTTTTTGATGTGAATTTCAGCTATTTCTGATACTTTGTACTTGTTGGCACTGCTAGACACACTGCAATTAACCTTGCACTTTGCCCCCCCCCACCACACACATTTGGAAATGTCGGCGCCAAAGGCAATCATTCAAATGCTCATGACCGGCACGCGCATAGTTGGGCGGGCATTCGGCGATGCCTACAAGCAGGCAGCCGCAAGTAAGTTTGCCACCAGCACTACACCGTGCCGAGCGTGTGCGTATGCAGGATCTGCAAAGCTAAACGAGCATGAACCCTGGGATCCACTCGATCCTTGTGGTGTTGATCTGTGTAGACTCTGCAGCAGCACGAGCAGCCGCTGGCAATATGAAGGCGACGTCCGACGGGGATAAGATGACGCAGGCGTCAGGAATTACAGTCGACGAATCAACAAAGATCCTCAACGTTGAGGACGTTAACAACAAAGAGGAGCTGGCCAAAAAGTTTGATCATTTGTTTGAGGCGAATGATCCAAAGAAGGGCGGATCGCTCTATCTGCAATCCAAAGTCATCCGTGCGCGCGAGCGGATAGAGATGCACTGGGCCCAAGAAAAGCTCAAGGCAGAGCAGGCAGCAGAGGCAGAGCAGGCAACGCCAGCAGAAAAGACGCAGCAGTCAGAGCCACCATCGGAGAACAGCAACAAACCACAATAACCGCCTGGCATAGGCGCATAGATTTGGCAAAAGTGAATACAAGGTACTTGATAATTTGCGTGGATGCTGCAAGATAATCTTAAAGTCAGGGTTGGATCGCAACCGAGCGTCACGGATTACTCGCCAATTGCGCAATCTTGGCGCTGTGCGGCGCAATCGACATGGCCAAGCGGGAAAATAGTTGGGTTTAGGGTTTGTGGAGGCAAGCTTGGATGACCTTGAGGGCTTGATAAATGCGCGCTCTTTTTCTTCCACTGCTTATCACCCATCCAGGCTAACTCACTATAATCGCAAATGACAGACGCACAGACAATTGCTGCAATTTTTCGCAACAACAGCGGCTCGCCGGCGGTGCTAACCACGGCATCCTCGGATCCCAAGGAGGTGACACTGGCCTACGCTGATGTCCAGAGCCAGTGCGAGCGGTTCCGGCGGCAAGCAGAGCTGCTGTTTGGTGGCCCAATCCCGTCCGGGACGGTGATTTCGTCGCTGCTGCCGAATGGCTTGACATGCCTGCTGGTATTTTTGGCCACGGCGCTGCAGCGCTCTACCGCAGCTCCGCTTAACCCGGCAATGAAGCAAGAGGAGGTGGAATTTTACCTTGAGGACGCTCAGAGCAAGGTGTTTATTGTCCCTGAGGGCGTTGGCGAGCAGAACGAGGGTGTAAAGGCGGCACGCAAGTTGGAAATTCCAGTGTGGACGGCCGGGTGGGAGCCTGACGCTGGAATCAGACTGGCGAAACTGGGCGGCCAGGTGGCGGATCCGCCGGCACTGCGGCTTCAAGAGGCTCCGAAAGGTCCACAGCCCGACGACGTTGCGCTGCTGCTGCATACGTCGGGTACCACGGGGCGCCCCAAGGCGGTGCCGCTGACCCACGCTAACATTGCGCGGTCAATGAGTAATATTGCGGCTACGTACAAGCTCAGCGCAAACGACCGGTCATTTATAGTGATGCCGCTATTCCATGTGCACGGCCTAATTGGCGCAGTGCTGTCGTCGCTGTACGCAGGCGGGTCAGTGGTGGTGCCGGCGCGATTTTCGGCCAGCCTGTTTTGGCCCGAGTACACCGCGTCGCAGGCCAACTGGTACTCAGCCGTGCCGACTATCCACCAGATTCTGCTTCGCCACGAGATTCCTGATCCAGTGCCGCAAATCCGCTTTATCCGGTCGTGCTCGTCGGCGCTAGCGCCCACGGTGCTCAGCGAACTAGAGTCCAAGCTCAACGCGCCGGTTCTAGAAGCGTATGCAATGACCGAGGCGGCGCACCAGATGTGCTCAAACCCGCTCCCGCCGGCACCCCACAAGCCTGGTAGCGTGGGTCTGCCACAGGGTGTCGAGGTAGCCATTCTGGACGACAATGGAGACAAGACACAGCTTGGTGAGGTGTGCGTACGCGGACCCAATGTCACACCGGGATATTTGAACAACCCCGAGGCCAACGCCAAATCGTTTACGTCGCAGTCTCACTGGTTCCGCACCGGCGACCAGGGCTATCTCGACGACGACGGCTACCTGGTGCTGACCGGCCGCATCAAGGAGCTGATTAACCGTGGCGGCGAAAAAATCTCGCCGCTGGAGCTGGACGCAGTGCTGCTCAAGTGCCCAGGCGTTGCCGAGGCGGTTAGCTTTGCGGTTACTGACCAGATGTACGGCCAGGAAGTGAATGCAGCGGTGGTGCCCAAGCAGGGCGCCAAGGTGACCGAGGACCAGGTCAAGCAGTTTATGAGCGAGCATGTGGCCAAGTTCAAGGTCCCCAAACGCGTGTTTGTGTCCGATGACCTGCCCCGGACCGCTACAGGCAAGATACAGCGCCGCGTGGTGGCCGAGCACTTTGCCGGCCCTCAGTAACTATCATTCGCTTCAGATGAACCGTGGCTGTACTGCCGCCGTACAGTGGAACCTGCCGGGTGGCTCGAAAGGGCGGCCGGGATAGCATATCGACATTGCACCCGCCAAGTGTTGTCATTTGCCCCGCAAATGTCACGATATCGGATATCGCGAAGTGGCTCATCTAAATTTTTACTGCCGTTTCAAACCCTATGGCGACAGCCCTCTTTTTCGCGCCTTGCCATTGGTCCTGGGTGCTCAGGACTACCCCTGCTAATCACCGGGATTAATTCCCAAGCATGGTGTTTTCTGTGTGTGATTCATAAGAGATAGGCGCCAGAGCCAGGTTGAACATCCTAACATCGCCCACATTTGCTCCACGCGTTTCTTTAGATTTACAAAACATAACTATTGCACACTTAAATCGATACGCCTGCCTTTGGCAAAGACAACCCGACACGCTTATCGGTTATAGTTCGCCCAGTCGAGGTTCCGGAGCCGCGCGTGTTGAATTCCAGAGCTGTACTGGCCGCGTGGCTACGCTTAAACCCGCCGTTCTTGGGCAAGGCAGCACGCCCAGTCCGCGCCTTAGAGCTTGGCTCCCAGGCGACGGTTAGGAATATAAACGGTATCTTTTGGACCGGGCAGACGCGCCCGGTCCGCTCGTGCACACCGTTTGTTGATTTGTCAACCGTCTGGACAATCCAATGGTCCCGCGTCGAAACGCGCTCCACATATCAGCTCTTTCTATCACTCAGCGGCTGATCAGAGCCAAAGCAACTTGTTTATTAATAAACTGGGATAACCATAAATGGGATATTAATTCCCGCCCAAGCTGGTGGCAGCCATGTCATCCGCTGGATCAGGAGCAGCCCTTTTTGCACACATCTTCTCATGGCAGGTTGGCTCGCTGGAAAAAAAGAACTGCATTGCATATCCATTGCATTTGATATGGTTGGCAAACTTGACCCAGCCACTATGCCTGGGACGGAAAAACTTGTCAGACAGATTGAATAGCAAACTCCACACCTCTGCGGCTGGGGTGCAGGTAGGCAAACCAATGACTCGACCAACAATTGCTGCATTCATAGCCACATATCCAGGTATCAATGAGGTTTTCACTGGAAAGGCTGCAAAGGACTTTAGCCCCAGGGACTTGCAGACCCAGTTCATGCGGATAAAAGTGCGCAGATAGGCCAAAGGGCGGCGCTTGACGTCATAGTAGATGTTTTTCTGCACATCAGGTGCCAGGAGGGCCAGTTCCTGAAACACTGGCCACAGCTGGTGCATGGTATCCTGTTCTGGCTGCTGCATGTGGGAGTAATCAAAATCCAGCTGGTAAATTGCCTTCCACACCTGCTTGATTTGGGCCAGCAAAGCCGCTCGTTCCGGGGAGGGGGTTGAATGCTTGCGGGCCTGGTGATTGAGCAGGCTGCGGACCAGCTGTTTTAGCTGGCAGCCAAAATTGTTCTTCAGCAGTGTGGTGTAAGTGGTGATCAGCCGCTGGCAAATGTAGGCACTATGGACGGCCCTAGCCACCACAGGCACAGGTGCATAATTGTACAATTGGCAAAAATCTGGCAGCAGGCAGCGAATCAAAGAATTTTTCTCCAAAAAAGCCTCCCTGGTCTTCTGCGGCTGGGGGCGGATGGGGGCAGTGAGGGCCATCCAGCTGTGGTGGATAAAATCAGGATTCACAATTGTCTCCAGGTCGCAGTAAGCAAGTTTTTCAAAAAGATAAACCAGTGCATAGCGAATAAACAAATAGAGGTGCTTTTCTGCATGCAGCACAGCCATCACAGACTGTGAAAAAGCTGCACGCAGCCATTGTTTGTGCTCAATGAATGCCTGGGTGCGATCGCCATCGTCAGACACAGCCACCTGAAATGTATTATTCCAGTGCACATTTTTCAATGGCACCGCAATAGTGTACTCCACAGGCTGTGACATGGTAAAAGCCAAAGGAAAACAATCAAAGTTGAGAGAAGAATTGGCTGGGGGCTTTTTTTCCGAATTCCCGGGTTTCCTTTGCAGCTCAGTGAATCTCTTGTTTTGGCAACCAATTCTTTTGGGGAAATAAGCAATCCATTGTGCAGTATTGCCCGTCAGTAATACCTCCTTTGAAGTGCCTGAAAGTTGCAGTGCAATCCCTCTTTCCAGCGCATGCACTGGCTTTTTCCAAGAGTTGCGTGCCCCCTCTTTCCAAGCATTGCGCGCTTGCTTTTCCAAGCATTGTGCACTCCCTCTTTCCAAGCATTGCGTGCTCGCTTTTCCAAGAGTTGAGCACTTGCTTTTTCCAAGCATTGAGCGCTAGCTTTTTCCAAGCATTGCGCGCCCCCTCTTTTTCCAAGGGTTGAGCGCTTGCTTTTTCCAAGCATTGCGCGCTTGCTTTTTCCAAGCATTGCACGCCCCCTCTTTTTCCAAGGGTTGAGCGCTTGCTTTTTCCAAGAGTTGAGCGCTTGCTTTTTCCAAGCATTGCGTGCTAGCTTTTTCCAAGCATTACGCGCTAGCTTTTTCCAAGCATTGCGCGCCCCCTCTTTTTTCAAGGGTTGAGCGCTAGCTTTTTCCAAGCATTGCGCGCCCCCTCTTTTTCCAAGGGTTGAGCGCTAGCTTTTTCCAAGCATTGCACGCCCCCTCTTTTTCCAAGGGTTGAGCGCTTGCTTTTTCCAAGAGTTGAGCGCTTGCTTT
>JANBRV010000179.1:0-12926 GCA_027577835.1 Coemansia sp. RSA 2705
ATCCACCGCGCCACGCGGCTGCTCGAGCTGGAGGAGCAGCTGATGGTCAAGATCGGCGGCTACCGTGACGTCAACGAATACTACGAGCAGTCCAGTAGCGTCAACCATGTCGACAACATTGCCATCCCGTTTCTGGCCATCAACTCGCTGGACGACCGGATCACGCCGCCGCAGGGAATCCCCGTCGAAAAGTTCGCCGCCAACCCGAACATCGCCCTGGCGCTGGTGCCGCACGGCGGCCATCTGGGCTTTCTGACCGGCGTCAAGCCCAAAATATGGTTTATCCGGCCCATTGAGGAGTTTGTCGCTGCCATTCTCCGCTAGATTCCTTTTTTGTATTATTCCCCTCTTTTTTTTTGTCTAGCGATAATGCTGTTGCTCCTGATAATTGTCTGTCGCTTTCCTCTTGCATATGCACGGTTACGGCACCACCGAGATGTAAGAAAAAATTCATTAAAAAAGAGAGGAGCTTCTTTAATTTAGGGCTCTTATCTATGCTCCCGTTAAATGCAATGCAAGTCATGCTATGCAAGCACAAATCCATTGTTCCTGGGGGGCAAATAGCCGAAGAGAGATGCAATTTTTTTTGTGGGTACGCCCCGTTTTTATAAAGTTGCTTCAAGGCTCGAAAAGTTGCAGTCATGGGGCCAGTCTGGCATATGAAGCGCAGCCAGGCGCATGCAAGCTGCCTTTTTTTGGGGGGGTGCGAGGACGGAACGCGTGGTTTTCTATATTGTACAAAATATATGAACCGGGTTATTTTTAGTTGCCCCTTCTCCCCTTGAAAAAAAACGGATCGTGAGAACTCGTCTTGGGATCCGAGGAAAAAGCAAGGGACAGGGCAAAACCCCTGAGGTGCACAGGAACCACCAAGACGGGTATAAAAAAAAGACGACCGGGAGGATCCAAAGAAAAAAAAACCGATTCCAATTCCTTCCCCTACACTCCAACATATTCCTTCATTCCCTCTCTCTCAAAACACCATAAAGTTCCTAGTTAAAAAAAAGGAAACCTTGTAAAGAAATTTGTTTCATTATTAGCTTGTAAAATGTTTTCGTTTATTACTTTGACTAAATCCTCGATCCGTCGTGGGTTCAGCAAGCTCGCCAACCTAATGTCTGGGCGCGGCTCCGACATGCCGCCCAAGCTAGAACGCAAAGAGCCCGAGCGCGGCAAGCCGTGGATTGTCGTAGCCCAGCACGCGCCCATCGACTATGTGCAGTTTTGCCAAAAGATCCAAGCGCTGGAGCAAATCGATCGAGAGAAGAAGGCCCAGCAGGCGGCTATGAAGCTGCACAAGTCTACTATCAATAAGATCAAGCTGGCAGCCAGCGCCAGACGCGAGGCGCACCGGGTTAGGCGCCAGGAGAACCGGCCGGTGAGCGCCATGGTTGTGCCGTTCATGTATCTGCCCGAAGAGCCGATGAAGCCGACGAATGCTGTGACGCCGGCAAAGCCCATGACGCCGATAAAGCCCATGGCACCAGTGGCGCGGATGGAGCCCGTGGTGATTGGTCCAATTCACGAGTACGCCGAGTATTTGCATCCCGTGGAGTTTGAGGAGTATTTGCGGCCGCAGGAGGTTGGCGAGTATGTGCAGCTGCTGCCACACCAAGAGTATTTGCAGCCAATGGGATACGGCGAGTATGTGCAGCCGCAGGATTACAACTACTCTGCTATTGATTTCAGTGTTCGCCGGTCGATTACTGAGTGCAAGGAGTCGGGATGTCTGCCGCCCATCTGGCGCTAAATCAGCTTTTCTTTTCTTTTCTTAGCTTTTGTAAGTGTTCTTTAGTTATGTACCCACCCTCTCTTTTTTTCTTTTGCCTTGTTATATACCAGCCTGTCCAAAATAGAATAAATTACGCTTGCGCAATGCCATATTAAGCAACATCGCGTTTAAAGATGGCAACAAAATCTGATTCGGGAAACCTTTTTTCTTCCTGCGGATCAGCTTGTAAAAATAGAAAGAAAGAAAAAAACTGACACACTGCCTCAGCTCCGATAATCCCACCTTTTGCTAAACATGTTTCTCTTCTTTATTGATTTTTTTTAAAACATTTATCTCTACTTTTATTCAGTTGGTAATAATGCGGTTCAGCTGCTGCGGTTTGCTCAGCGGTATATTCCGCATCGGGTTCTGGATCCTCGTCATTGTGGTATCGCTCGTGCCGCTGTGCGCATTTATCAGCATTGTGACTATTGCCTTCAAACCTCCGTCCATCTCATCGGCCGAGCAGTCTGACGGCGGCGGGCTATGCTTTCCAAAATGGCAAGAACCATTTGTCTATGGCGCCAAAGTCTATGCGTCGCTGCACAAAAATGCCCTCAACACTACGGACTTTTTCAGCTCGGCGCAGCTGCTCTGGCACGTTGAGTCGGCCGATTTGCACGACCGCTATCCGAAACTTGCCACCACTGCAACAGTCGATATCCCACACGAGCTCTCCTCGTCGGTCGGCAACCTCACACTGTATGCGCACATTTTTGTGCAAACTGCCGACGCTCTGCTGCCGCACCCGGACGTCTCGGAAGGCTCGTTGGTGTATTCGTCGGCAAGGCTCGCGTATTGGCGGCCGGTTAATGCGACTGCGTGGGATTTGGAGCCGGCGCTAAATATGCCGCTTGATAATGTTGGCTACGAGCTGGTTGCGCAGACGGGCGTTCCGTGGGCAATCAACCTTGAGGACCACGTTTACAGCATCCGGAAGCTGCCCAGCTTTGCCAACAAAATATCGGGTACCATCATGCCTGGAGGCAAGTCTTTTGCCACGTACAAACCGCTGCTACAGCTGAACACGTTTACCGAGGCGCCATCCGGTACAGTGCAGCTGGCGCTACGCAACCCCGACGAAGCGCAGGTTTCTGCTTCTGCCTCCAATACCCGCGTGCAACTAAAATTCCAGGGCATTCGGCACGGCTGGCTGGCGCTGAAAAACATGATTGACACGGTTTTCCCGCTGGACGGCCCGCATTTCAAACTGCTAAAGCCCGAGTCCTCAACTATTGTGGACATAGTCGGGAACAAACACCAAAACACGGTACGGCTGAATGCAGATTACTACATTGCAAACCGCGCAATGGCGACGTTACTTTATGCATGCTTTTTGGTTCTGCTCAGCTTTCCGGCATTTGCCGTCAACTTCATTACGAGCTTGTCGTTCTGGACGGGGCCAAAGGGCAAATGGGCGGGTGTCCCGCGCACGATTATTCTGCTCGAGATTGCAGGCTCAGCTGTGGTAATTGCATTCAACTGGTTTGAACCGGATAAGTTGTGGGGTAATAGGGTGCTTGCTCTCTGCGTCGGCTACACGGTGGTTGTGCTGGCGGATTTGCCCGGCAACCCGCTAAGGTGGCCTAGACACATATATAACTCGCTACGTATGTACAAGGACGCTCAACCGCTGGCTACACTAGAGATGGATGGCTCAGAGGACACTCGGGAGCAGCGCGTAGTTGCAGCCCGGCGGAGCGTCGACTGTGCGTTCATTGCGTGGATTCGCTCGACATATCTTTTTGCGCTGGTTGCGATGATGCTACACGCCCTGGCGTTTGACGATAGCCGCTGGTGGTCGGTTGGGCATTTGGAGCGACTTGCCAACAGCCACATCATGCTCATTGCGTGGATCCAGTTTGTGCCGCAGATCATGCTTAACCACATAGCTCGGTCGGGATCGCTAGTACCGCCGGCCATCGGCATTAGCTATGTTTGCTCGCGTACGCTGCTAGCTGCGGCAATGTACGTGTTTGGAGCGGCTGGACAGGTTGTGCCAACTGCCGATAAATGGCCAGCATTTGCCGGCAACATTATTTTTGCTGCTCAGTGGCTGGTATACAAAAAGTGAATAAACTGGCTACTTGGATTTTTTGCATTTTTCTACTCATAGAAACTAAAGAAAAAGAGCAAAGGGATGAGTAAATGTGGGGGTTTTTTTCCCTTGAGGAAATTTTTTGTGGAAAAAAAGCGGGCGGACATTAGGGCAACCATCCATGAAGGCTAGGTTGACTGGACAGAATAAAGCACAACAAAGAAAACTTCTGTCTTTTGTTAGGAAGCATTGAAAGAAGTACAACCACTCGGCTGACATCCATGACAGGGGAGACTTTGCCTTTTTTGGGGAAAGCAAGCCAACGCACCAATGCATCTTTTGCTAACATTCCCAAAAATTTGTATTCCTTTGTTCATTGGGGATTCTTTTTAGCTTCAAGCCAAAAAGCAGCTTGCTTACTAAATGCCGCTTCTGTGGGAATTTAAAAAAAAAGCAAAATATAAAAAAAACACAAAGGATAATCAGGGTTTTCATTTTTTTAAAAAAAAATTGAGTGCAGCTTGGTATAATAAACGAATTGTGACAAGGTGGAATGAGCCCAGGAATGAGGACTATAAAAAGCATGAAATTCATTCCTTCCCCTCTGCCCACAAATTTTTTATTTCCATCACCAAGCACTTTTTTCTCCCTGTTTATCCTTCGCCAACACAACTTACCAACCAAATTGTCTGCAAAATGGGGTGGCTTAATCGTCAAATTGCAGGCTATGGAACCGCAAAAGTGTATCTTTATAGTGATTCAGGTTGTGGTAGGCTGCTAAGATCAGGTAGCGCAAATGGCAAAAGCAGCGATGCTATATGTGAAAAGATAAATGAGCTACGCAAAGTAAATGGAACAACATATGGTGTTAATTTCTTGAGAAATTACTCTGGGACAGGTGGAGATGAGATTGTGATTTATTATCTTCTTAACCCAAGCAATGCGCAGTATTTTTAATAAAGCTACTGGATATAATACACATTATGTGTATATATTTAACTTTAGAATGCATTGCTATGTTAGTTGCCACAGAGCAGTTGTTGTAGAGCTATTCAGATAACGTGACTTGCTTATGATGATGAAGCTATTTCGTGCCAACTACACAAAATGAAAGGCCAAGAGCAGCCAGTCTGTGGTTTGTGCACAGTAGACAATGTTTTGTGCCAATAAATATAAATAATAAGAAAGCAACGCCTATTGAGCCCGACGGTCGGCAATGAGCTTTTTGGTGTAGGCCCAGAGCTCGTCCTGCGCCTGCACATCGTAGCCTATGGGGTGCATTTCCCGGGGCAGGCTGCGCGCATACAGCTGGCCGCTCACGCCCTGCACCTCGGGCGACAGCGCCAGGTAGATTGACGTAAGCGCGCCGGTAGGGGCGCTGTCGAGCACGGCGTTCTGCACCAGCAGCCCCAGACTGCTGCTGCTCACGTGACGGTGCAGGCCCGTGGCGATTGTGCCCGGGTGCAGCGCATTGACGGCAACGCCCGAGCCCTCGAGGCGCCGCGCCAGCGCCATGGCAAACAGCAGGTTGGCCAGCTTGGAAATGCCGTAGTTCTGCCAGCGGTGGTACAGCCGCGCCTGCTCGATCTGCGCATAGCTGATTGACCGCTGCAGAAACGCTGCTATTGACGACACCACCACCACGCGCGCCCCGTCCTTGGCCTGCTTGAGCTGGTCCACCAGCCCCATCGTCAGCGCAAAGTGGCCCACATGGTTGGTGCCGAACTGCAGCTCAATCGCGTCGCGCGTCTTTGCCGCCGGACACGCCATCACCCCGGCGTTGTTCACCAGCACGTCCACCGGAGTTCCGCGCGCCCTCACGTTCTTGACAAACGCGTCGACCGACTCGAGCGACGCCAAATCCAAGTGCACCAGCTCGAACCGCCCGGTCAGCCCGGTCTGCCGCTCGAGCCGCAGAACCGCCTCGGTGCCCAGCTTCACATTGCGGCAGCCCATAACCACATGGAACCCGGCGCGCCCCAGCGCCTTGGCCGTCTCAAACCCGATTCCGCAGTTTGCGCCCGTCACTATCGCCAGCTTCTCCTCGTTGCGCACCGCGTTGTGCTCCGACTGCGTCCGCGATTCCAGCACCATCCGGTCGATGCGGCTGCTGGCCGACGGACACGTCACGTCGAACTTGTTTAGAAACCCAAACACAAAGTCCCCCGCCCATGTCGGCGCAAACCCATAGTACTGCACCAACGCATATGAGCTGTTGAGCGCATAGTGCGAGATCGTGGCTTGCACCCAGTTGATGCACGATGCGAGCGTCATGAGCACGGCCGAATATACGCGAAGAAGCAAAGTCCCCGAGTGTCGAAAGAGAAAGTGCAAATTGTGGAAAACGACTTGTCCGATCGCAAGCCGGTCACTTGAGCTTTTATCGCCCGGGGCGTGGGCTTCCGGATGGGGATTGGCGCTCATCTAATAAAACAATTTTTTTTGAAAGAAGAGCAGGTTTTCACTGTGCTTTCCTTTTTTTCTGCGTTTCTGCGTTTCACGTGCAGCAAAAATGCGATCGTCGGCTAATATAGTGCGCTAAAGCAATGAAAATATTAGCTGAGAACGTCCTAACATAATAAAAAAGATCGGACTATGGGAGCAGGACAAAGCAGTTATGAGGCTGGGCCCCTCGGTCCAGATCGCCTCATTCGGTCTCACATAATCAGAGACCATGCCCCCTTTTTTACTCTTCAACCACCTATTTGAAAAAATCAAAGTTTGCAAAATTGCCGCTGTTGATGGCCGTGTGCATGGTGTGCGCGCCCGCCGGTTGCTGCTGCTGCTGCTGTGGTGGTGGTGGTTGCTGCTGGAAGCCTTGGTTCGAGTTGCCAAACGCCGCGTTAAAGTGCGCAAACGGATCGGCCGTGCTCTGGCTCGAGGCAAACTGGTTTGAGCTGCTGCTGGCGGCGTATGAGAACGATGCAGCTGCCTGCGAGTGCTGCTGCTGAACCATCGATTGCGGATTGGCATTTGCGTCCATGTACATTGTCTGCCGCTGCGCAAACGGATTGTAATTCTGCTGCTGCGCCGGCTGCTGCAGGTTCATTTGCGCCATCTGGTTGACCATCAGCGCCTGCTGCGACGCTGCGTCGGGCTGCGTCGGATACATGGACTGCCGGAACGGATTGTTTGCCGCCACGCTGGCAAATCCGCTGCCGGCGTCCTGCTGCGGTGTTTGGAACGGCGTTATGTTTGCTGTTGCCGTCGATCCAAACGCCGTCGACTGCATCGGGCTGGCAAACAAGTCGTTGCCGCCAACCAGCGCCGTGCTCGTATCGGCCCCAAACGCCGACCCGCCATTAAATGGCTGCGGCTGCTGAGCTACCGTCAGCGCCGACGACATGGTAGAAAAGGGCGACGCCATTAGCTGCTGCTGCTGCTGTAATTGCTGTTGCTGCTGTAGTTGTTGTTGCTGCTGTAGTTGTTGCTGCTGTGCGGCCAGCGCTGCCGATGCATCGACGCCGCCGTTGCCCGAACCTGCAAACGGGTTGCTCAGCGCCAGGAACATGGCGTCAAAATCGCTCATTGCGTTGGGCTGTGCCGCGTTGCCGCCGCTGCCTGCGCCGTTGATTCCAGCCGGAGCCACCGGGTCAGCTGCCGCCGTGTCATCATCGATGCTCGAGAAAAAGTCGATAAAGTCGATCTCCTTTGTCGCCGCCGGCTTTGTGGTCGCATCGCCGCCCTCGGTTCCCGCGCTCGTCGGCTGATCCAGTGTCGACGTGCTGGCGATGGCGGCAGTCTTTGGCTTGGCCGGCTTCTCCCGAGCTCCAGCACTTGCCGACGGCGGCGGCGAATCGTCGCTGAGCGCCAGCAACTCGGGCTTGAGCCGCAATCCATAATCGGGCTTTGGCCGTCCATTGGGGCCCATGCGCGTTGTGGACCCTGTGTTCGCCGGCCCTGCACTCGCACTACCGCTGTTTGCCCGCCGCTGGCTCGGCTTCTTCGACCCGCTCTTCATCGCCGCCACGGTCTCTTTTCGCTCCTCGACCGGCATGTTCACAAAGTCCTCGAGCGCCCGGGACAGCGACAGCGGCGCGTGCGACAGGCTGGGGATCGGAAACCCAAATATGGCCTCGAACTGCCGCGCAATCTTCAAGTACTCGGCCGTGCGGTCGGTCAGCTTGACAAACCGCTTGTACAGATCCAGCGCCCGCCGCATGTCCGGCTCCTCCATGTCAAAGTACACTTTGAGCATCTTCATCACGCCAAAGTTCATGACCTGGAACAGCTTGAGCATGTCGCGCAGGCAGTACCGGAACGCCGAAAACGTCGTTTCGTTGTCCAGCGTGTCCGAGTCAAACCGGTTCTTCAGCACCGAGTGCAGCTGCTTCTGCACCGTTGACACCTCGAGCAGCATAAATTTGATGTCGGTCGGGTGCTTTATGAATATCTGCGAGCCCGCCGGGTTTCCCTGCGTCACGTGGTCGATGCGAATCGCCTTGTATGCCAGCACCTTGTCGTTGAGGTATGCCGCGTACGTCCGCACATTCTTGCTTTGCTCAAACTCCGACACCCCTAGTAAAAGAGAACTTTTTCATCAGCGAGCTTTTGATTCAGCCTGGTCATTTTGATCGTCAATGGGGATCTCTAAAGAGGCCGTGGAACTTACCTTTGGTGCCGTGCCGATCCCGGAACCGGTGCATGTCGAGTGCGTTTGGACGCCGAATCAAGTAGTCGTAGATGGCCGGCCCGTTGCCATCATGCATTAGAATATGAACCAGGATCAGTGCCTTGAACGAAATCTACACTCGCCACAGAGATTAGAAAACTCCAATATCCTGCGCTTTCTTCCAAAACAGGCACTCCCTCCCCCTGATACGCATTTGGCCAGCATGACTGGGCCGTGTGAACCACCGAAGGGAGTGGAAACTCCCCACCACCAGGTGCTACTTTTTCAAGAGAGGGAACTTACCACCCAATTGGCCTCGGAAAACCTGTCCTGAACGAGCATAAACAGCTCTTCCATCGACGCGCCTGACAAGGTCATCTGAATGAGTGCTACATAACAAACCCAATATATGCCTTCTCTTTCCTATAATTAGCAACAGGACCCTTCATTGAGAGACCAACTCTGATTCCGGAAAAAAACGTACTGTCGACATGTTTTTGCTTGGGATGCACCGCATCCTTGCGTGTGGCCTTGTGAATTGCCTTCTCCATCAAGCAAGAATAGAGTGTATAAATTTATGAGAAGAAAAAAAGCCGCAAATGCACACAAGATAAAAAAAGAGAGAAACAAGAGAGTTTTTTTTTCGTGGTTTCTTTATTCTCCTCTCCCCAATTTCCAAAACAACGTTTATTTGACCATCGGAGGATATTTAAAGCGATCTGCCACGTCTAGTGTTCGCTGAGATCCTCAATAATATCGGCAATGTTGTAAACCTTGTGTCTGTCCGAGTGCGCCCGCAGCAGCTTAAAGTTCTTGTCGTACACGTCCAGCGGATCGGCAACCGGATTCAGCGGCGCGCCAATCTCGGGCTCCGGCCGCAGCCCGCGCCCACGCCCCTTGCTCTCGTCGCCACCAGCCATCCGCTTGATCCGCAGCAACGCGCCCTCAACCGCCATAAACAGCTCGTCGCGATCCATCTCGAGCAGATCCGGCTTCAGCACAAACACATAGTCGCAGCGCTTGAGCCCCTTGTCGGGCAGTATCTGGGCAACTGCCATGCGCACCAGCCGCGTCACTCGCCAGCGCCTGTGCGCCCGCTTGTAGTGCTTTTTGCCGGCAATGATGGCCACGCGGTAGTCGCGGATTCGCAGACCGTTGTAGTCGCGCGGATGCTCGTTGGGGTTCCATGGGCTGGCGGAGAGCGTAAAGTGAGTTGTGTGGTGTCGGTAGACAAACGGATGGCGGCCCACCGTCATTAGCGGGAGCAGGTGGCTGGTTCGCTCAAGCCCGCGCGGCTTAAAGTACTTGTCCCGGGGGATCATCGGGTCGTTGGCGTAGGGCACGACGCCCGCGGATAGGCTGCTGTTGGTGCGCCCGGGCAGTCGCGTCTGCTTGACGAGCAGATCGGATGATCTGGTGGCAGCAGCAGTAGCTGTGAATGCCCTGACACACGAGGTGCGGAGCCAGACCGCCGGGTTTAACAAACCAGTCATCACTGTTATTAGTAGCAAGCAATCACCAGCGGTGGGTTGACGCAGTAATGAAAACTAATTAGGGTTACTGATTTCAGACTAGAAAAAATATGGGGGGTCACACATGCACCTGCCAAAAAAAGCGACATCTCAGAAGCAACAACCAATTTAGCCAAAAGCTGCATGCGCATTGACTGTACGCTAGGCTCGACAATGTAGAAAGCACTGTCAAATTGCTTTGGCCCACTTTTTTTTCTTTGTTTTGCCAATGGAGCATTACTATTAGAAATATCAGTTATCACGAAAAACGGCCATTGTAGCAGCTAAAAAGATGGAAAGGGGTATTAGACGGGCAGGTTTTTAACATGCTTGCATTTTTCGCATACCGAGATGCTCAGCTGCCGGGGTGCTGCAGCCGAGCTGCTGGCGGTCGGGGCCACGGCAAAGTCGATGAATTTGTCGTTCCCGCAATGAGCACAGACGTCGTCGCTGGTACCGGCTTGCTTTTCCAGCGACCCCGACGAGGCCTCGGCAATAGCAGCAAGCGACGGCGGAACCGAGTCGTGGATTTCCGAGACAGCTCGGGCTTTCGGGCGACTGTCGGCTGCCGCGGGCTTTGAAGGTCCGGCATAGGTCGAGCTGTGGCGCTTCTGAGACATGCGGCGGCCCAGACGATCCCAGAACGAGCCATGCTGGTGTTGCTGCTGCAAAGGCGGCGGAACCTTGTGCTCGGCTGTATGCGCCGGGGTCATCGTGTATATGTCGAGATCGCCAGGCTCGAGCGGATTCTTGCCGTCGCCCGTGATGGCGCGGGTCAGCGAGTTCATGCTCTCTTTGGCCTTGACCAGCGACGTGTGCGACGGATTTTCAGCGCCGGCGTAGCTGCGACGCACGTTGATGTCTTTGCGGAACACGCGGATGTTGCCGCGCGTGTCGGCAGAGACAATGATAGCGGTCATGTCCTCGACCGAGTGCTTTAGATCGTCGTCATCGTCGTTGTCGTCGGCAGCCGGGACCTGGATGCTGCCGCTGCCAAAGGTGGCATTGGGGCTGGCCGGCAGCACGTTTTCGACGTCGCCGCTGGACTTTGTCCGGCGCATCTTGCGGCGCGACAGAATCGGGTCGTCGTGGTCGGCCAGGTACTGCAGCGTGGCGGCGGGCGCAAACAGAGCCTGCGACACGACGGCGTCGTGGGCGGGAAAGTACTCGTAGATGGACTTTTCCTCGACCTTGCCGTCGAGGCTCTCCCACTCCTCGGACTGGGGCTCGGGCGTGTCCGGCTTCGGCTCGTGCTGCTCGTGCTGGTTGCGCTTGCGGCCGAACAGCGAGGCCAGCAGCGGCTGCTTTTCGGGGCGGCCGGCGTGGCTGCCGTTCAGCGCGGCTACGGGGGCGGCGCGGCCGACGCGGCGGATGTGGTCGCTGTTTGGGTGGGTGGCCACGGTGGCGGCATTGTCCTGGGCAGCAGGCCACACGTAGACGTTGTGGTCCTCGGAGCCGGACACAATGTAGCGGCCGTCAGAGCTCAGGCGCGCGTAGGCCTGGCTGGACACGTTGGCGTGGCCCTTGTACTTGCGGGCGAGGTCGCGCTCGCCGGGCAGGAACATGCGCAGGCGCGAGTCGTTGCTGGACACGAGCAGGCGCGGGTGGGCAAGCAGAGACTCAAAGTGGCTGGGGCCCAGCAGGCGCTTGAGCAGCGCCGGCGGCATCTGGCCGGTGGGCGCGTGGGCAAAGCCGGTGATTTTGCTGCCCTTGGCGTTGCGGCCGCGCGACGAGCGCGCGTGCATGCGGCCCTGCACGGCCAGGCCGTCGGTAGAGTAGAAGACGCACATGCCGCGGTAGGTGCCGGCAACGATGTAGTCACCGCGCGAGCTGGTGAAGGCGACTGACGTCACCATCTGGCCCTCGGGCAGGCGCGTCCAGTGGCGCACGCTGCGCGCAGGGATGTCCCACAGGCGCAGGCGGCAGTCCAGTGAGCCCGAGATGAACAGGCGGTCGTCACGTGGGTTGAAGGCCACGGACGTGACAATGTCGCGGTGTCGGAAGGTGCACAGGCACTCGGGGCGGTGCGGGTGCCACAGGCGCACGGTGCGGTCCGTAGACGCCGACAGCAGAAAGCCGTTCTTGGACCACGCCAGCGCCAGGATGTCGGCGGCATGGCCGACGTACGAGCGGAACGGCACCGGCTCCAGCAGCTCGTACGCGTGCATCGGATGCAGCTGCGCGGTGGGCTCGGGCGCTGCCGGCGCGCGGTCATTGGCCGGCGCGGCGGGCGCAGCGTCGGCGGCAGAGCCGGTGGGCGAGGTCTGCGGCTCGCCGCGCGCAGGCAGCATGGGCTGGCCGACCGAGAACGAGCGCAGGTGCTTGCCCTTGGCGATGGGCGCCGAGTTGGCAAAGGGCATCATCTCGGCGCCGTCGGCGTACATGGCCGATTTCTGGCGCACGTGCGAGCGGCCGGCGTCGGCAGCGGCGGCGTGGTTGCTGGCGGCACGCGTGCGCGCCGCGGCCGGCTCGAGCCGCGAGTCGTGGACAGCCGACGCAGGCGACTCGGGGCCGTGCTGCTGGCGCTTCTCTGCGGCCTGCTCGCGGGCAAACGGCGCAATGCGCCAGACGCGCAGAACGCCGTCCTGGCCGCCGGCAGCCAGGTAGCGGCCGCACACGCTGAACTCCATGGTCCACACAGCGTTCTTCTGGCGGCTGGCGTCGGACGGCAGCGCTGGAGCCGTAGCGGCAGCGCTGCTCAGCGAATTGACGCTGGGCGCGATGGACGGCGTGCGCTGGCGCAGGCGCCCGTGGCTGTCGCGCGCGGCAACGCTGCGCTGCGAGGCGTCGTCGGCGGCGGCGCGCGTGGCGAGCATGCGGCGGCGCAGGCTGGCGGAATCGGCGGCGGGATCGGCGGTGGCGGCGGGCGACCGTGGCATCGGCGGCACGGGACCGCGCGCGGCCTGCGGCGACACGGCCGGGCTGGACGCAATGCTGGCGGCCTCGTCGTAGACGGCCGGCGCCAGCTCCTGCGCCAGGAACAGGCGCCACAGC
>JANBRV010000018.1:0-26058 GCA_027577835.1 Coemansia sp. RSA 2705
ATCATCACAGGTTCACACATCTGTCTTGATCACTGTGATCTGATCGCACACGCGATCTGGATTCGAGTTGTAAAAAACATGAAAACTCGAACGCGTATTGATTTCGACCGATTTTCCCCCACTTCTAACCTATTTCTCGCTTGTTTATTTGGCGGCAGTTTGGTCGGTCTTTCTGTGTGAGCTAAATTCGAGTTCTTACAGAGCACTTTAACCGCTCACTTAACCAAATAATAAAAAAGGTAGGTGGCAACCCCCATTCGGTTGCGTTGCAATCAGGAAGGGAAAAGCACTGCGGCCTAACAACGCTTTGGGTTTTTTTGCTCTGTTCACTTCCCCCCCCCCAAACCGTATAGTCGAGTCTGTCGATCATGGCTGGTCCTTCAAAGGGACCCGCACGCGGCAGCCGCGGGGGCCGTGGAGGCCGCGGAGGACGTGGCGGCCGCGGGAGAGGTCAGTCGAAGCAGAAACAGCCCGAACCACCGCAGCAGCCGCCGCCGCCGCCACCGCCGTCTACCCCGCCGCCGCCGGAGCCAGAGTCGGTGACGCCGCTGGACCCGCGGTTTGTGCCGCCCGAGCCGTCTCGCGCAGAGATCGACAAAAAGGCGCAGGAATGGCGCGCGCTCAACGCCAAGCGCTACGACACGAAGCGCCGTATGGGGTTTGCCGAGCAGGAGAAGGCCGACATGCCTCCCGAGCACCTGCGCAAGATCATCAAGGACCACGGCGACATGAGCGCGCGCAAGTACCGCCACGACAAGCGCGTGTACCTGGGCGCGCTGAAATACGTGCCGCACGCGGTGCTGAAGCTGCTCGAGAACATGCCCATGCCGTGGGAGCAGGTGCGCGAGGTGCCGGTGCTGTACCACGTCACGGGCGCAATTACGTTTGTCAACGAGATTCCCTGGGTCATCGAGCCGGTCTACATGGCGCAGTGGGGCACAATGTGGATTATGATGCGCCGCGAGAAGCGCGATCGCAAGCATTTCCGCCGCATGCGGTTCCCGCCGTTTGACGACGAGGAGCCGCCGCTGGACTATGGCGACAACATTCTGGACGTGGAGCCGCTCGAGGCGATCCAGATGGAGCTGGGCGAGGACGACGACGCGGCGGTCATCGACTGGTTCTACGACAACAAGCCGCTGGCCGACGAGGACGAGGAGGATGCCGAGAAGAGCGCGGTTGGCCGCCGGGTCAACGGCTCCAGCTACCGGCGCTGGCGTCTGGACCTGCCGGTGATGGCCAACCTGCACCGCCTGGCCGACCAGCTGCTGTCGGACCTAGTCGATCCCAACTACTTTTACCTGTTCGACCTCAACTCGTTCATCACGGCAAAGTGCCTGAACATGGCGATCCCGGGCGGCCCGCGGTTCGAGCCCATGCACCGCGACATCAATCCGGCCGACGAGGACTGGAACGAGTTCAACGACATCAACAAGATTATCATCCGCCAGCCGATCCGCACCGAGTACAAGGTGGCCTTCCCGCACCTGTACAACTCGCTGCCGCGCAAGGTGCGCATGTCGCAGTACCACACGCCCGCCGTGCAGTACATCCGGCCCGACGACCCCGACCTGCCGGCGTTCTACTTTGACCCGGTGATCAACCCGATTTCGTCGCGCAGCCTGGTGTCGCAGTTCAAGGACGACGCGCGCTCGGTCGAGGACGAGATCTTTGGCGACGGCGACGAGGACCGCGACTTTGTGCTCCCGCGCAGCGCATCGGCGTTCCTTGCCGACACGCCGCTCGAGACCGAGAACACGGCCAACGGCATTGCGCTGTACTGGGCGCCGCACCCGTTCAACGCGCGCTCGGGCTCCACGCGGCGCGCCGAGGACGTGCCGCTGGTAAAGGACTGGTACCTGGAGCACTGCCCGCCCGGCATGCCGGTCAAAGTGCGCGTGTCGTACCAGAAGCTGCTGAAGAACTACGTGCTCAACGCGCTGCACTCGACCCGGCCCAAGGCGCAGCGCAAAAAGTACCTGTTCCGCCAGTTCAAGGCGACAAAGTTCTTCCAGTCGACCGAAATCGACTGGGTCGAGGCCGGGCTGCAGGTCTGCCGCCAGGGCCACAACATGCTGAACCTGCTCATCCACCGCAAGCGGCTAAACTACCTGCACCTCGACTACAACTTTAACCTCAAGCCGATCAAGACGCTGACGACAAAGGAGCGCAAGAAGAGCCGGTTCGGCAACGCGTTCCACCTGTGCATTGCCGCTGGCACGCCGGTCAGCCTGGGCACCGGTCTCGCGCTCCCCATCGAGCAGGTGCGCGGCGGACACGCGCTGCAGTGCGCGGCCGCCATTCCCGGTTCCGCTTCGTCGAGCGTTGGCGTGGCGGGCGTGGCGGCAAGCGATGCGTTCCAGGTGCACAAGTCGCCGCAGCTCTGCGTGTGCATCAAGTGCATTGACGGCACCGAGCTGGTCCTGACCCCCACGCACCCGGTGCTGGCTGCGCGCTGGTCGCCGGGGCTGTCGATGGAGGACGTCGAGTACATTGCCGCCGGCGAGCTGACCCCCGAGCACGCGGTTGTGTGCTCGGCGCTGTCCGCCGTTCTGGATTCGCCCGGGGACGATGCGCAGTCGGTCTATGAGCTGGCCGGATGGAAGATGTCGCACCACCGCAACCTGATTCTGGCTCTGGCTCGGATCCTGGGTGCGCTGCTGGCCAACGGCGCGTTCCATCTCCTCACGATCCGCCTGTTTTTGCACGATGAGCTGGACGCGCAGCAGGTGCAAGCGGATATATTTGTGCTCTGCGGGGAGTATGGCCAGCTGGTCGACGCTCGGGACGTCGAATCGGAGGACCGCCAGGATCACTTCCTGAAGCTGGTTCTGCCGCAGTCGCTGTGCCAGCTGGTCGCGACTGTTGGCGACCCGCGCACTATTCCCGATGCTATTCGCAGCGCGCCGCTGTCGGTTCAGCGCGAGTACATTGCGGCCTGGTGGGGCATCAACGGCACACTGACGATTGGCGACAAGGTCGGTGCCACCGAGTCGCTGGCGTTCACCCGGTCGGCAGCACGGTTTGCCGACCGCTACAACTGCGACAGCGAGCTGGACGACTCGTCGATCGAGTGGATTCAGGTCACGCTGGAGACCCTGATTGGCACCGACGTCGAGTATGTCGAGGGGCCATCGGAGGGCGGCGAGCTGTGCCTGCCGTTTGACTCGCTGGCTCCGTTTGCCGAGAAGGTCGGGGTTCGCTATGGGCGCGAGATGCAGACCAAGCTGGACCGGGTTCGCCGCTGGGTTGGCTACTGCGCGCACAACCGCGCGAGTATTCAGCGCAACCACCACCAAATTCACCAATTTATACGCGCGATCAATCTGCCGTCGGTCCGGCCAACTGCGGCAAACGCTACACAACCCGAGCAGTCGACAGCGGTGTTAATTCGAATTGACAGCGTAGTCATGGACACCGACACCCACATGGTATATGACATTACGGTTCCCCAGCATGAGAACTTTGTCGCCGGTTCCGTGGTGGTGCACAACTGCCGCGAGATCCTGCGGCTGACCAAGATGATTGTGGACTCGCACGTGCAGTACCGGCTGGGCAACGTCGACGCATTCCAGCTGGCTGACGGGCTGCAGTACCTGTTTGCGCACGTGGGCCAGCTGACCGGCATGTACCGGTACAAGTACCGGATGATGCGGCAGATCCGCGCGTGCAAGGACCTAAAGCATCTGATCTACTACCGGTTCAACACCGGGCCGGTGGGCAAGGGCCCGGGTGTTGGGTTCTGGGCGCCGGCCTGGCGCGTGTGGCTGTTCTTCCTGCGCGGGATTGTGCCGCTGCTGGAGCGGTGGCTGGGCAATCTGCTGGCGCGGCAGTTTGAGGGCCGCAACTCGAAGGGCGTGGTAAAGTCGCTGACCAAGCAGCGCGTGGACTCGCACTACGACTTGGAGCTGCGCGCGGCGGTGATGCACGACATTCTCGACATGATGCCCGAGGGCATCCGCGGCAACAAGAGCAAGGTCATCTTGCAGCACCTGTCCGAGGCCTGGCGGTGCTACAAGGCGAACGTGCCGTGGCAGGTGCCGGGCATGCCCAGGCCGATCGAGAACATGATTCTGCGCTACGTAAAGTCCAAGGCCGACTGGTGGACTTCGGTTGCGCACTACAACCGCGAGCGCATTCGCCGCGGCGCGACCGTCGACAAGGCGATTGCCCGGCGCAACTGCGGGCGGCTGACGCGGCTGTGGCTCAAGGCCGAGCAGGAGCGGCAGCGCAACTACCTCAAGGACGGCCCGTACGTCAGCGCCGAGGAGGCCGTGGCGATCTACACGACCGCAGTGCACTGGCTCGAGTCGCGCCGGTTTTCGCCGATCCCGTTCCCGCCGCTGTCGTACAAGCACGATCCAAAGCTGCTGATTCTGGCGCTCGAGCGGCTGCGCGAGTCGTACTCTGTGCAGGGCCACGTCAACGCGTCGCAGCGCGAGGAGCTGGGTCTGATTGAGCAGGCATTCGACGAGCCGCACGTTGCGCTGCAGCGCATCAAACGGCTGCTGCTGACCCAGCGGGCGTTCAAGGAGGTTGGCATCGAGTTTATGGACATGTACTCGCACCTGATCCCGGTGTTTGACGTAGAGCCGCTGGAGAAGATCACCGATGCCTACCTGGATCAGTATCTGTGGTACGAGGCCGACAAGCGGCGACTGTGGGCGCCATGGGTCAAACCGGCCGACTCGGAGCCGGCGCCGCTGCTGGTGTACAAGTGGTGCCAGGGCGTGAACAACCTTGACGGCGCGTGGACCGTCGCTGACGGCGAGTGCACGGTGATGCTGGAGGCGCGGCTGGCGCGCGTGTTTGAGAAGATTGACCTGACGCTGCTAAACCGGCTGCTGCGGCTGATTCTGGACCACAACTTGGCCGACTACATGACAGCCAAGAACAATGTGGTGATCAGCTTCAAGGACATGAACCATGTCAACGCGTACGGGCTGATCCGCGGCCTGCAGTTTGCGCCGTTTATCTTCCAGTACTATGGCATGATCATCGATCTGCTGGTCTTGGGTCTGCAGCGGGCCAGCGAGATGGCGGGCGCACCCAACATGCCCAACGACTTTTTGCAGTTCCGCGACGTCGAGGCCGAGCGGCGGCACCCGATCCGTATGTACATGCGGTACATGGACCGCATCTATATGGTGCTCAAGTTTGACGAGGAGGACTCGCGCGACCTGATCCAGCGGTTCTTGACCGAGATGCCCGATCCAAACAACGAGAACGTGGTCGGGTACAACAACAAGCGCTGCTGGCCGCGCGACTGCCGCATGCGGCTGATGAAGCACGACGTCAACCTGGGCCGCGCGGCGTTCTGGGACATCAAGAACCGGCTGCCGCGGTCGCTGACCACGATCGAGTGGGACGACGAGGCGTCGTTTGTCAGCGTGTACTCGCGCGACAACCCCAACTTGCTGTTTGACATGGCGGGCTTTGAGGTGCGCATTCTGCCAAAGCAGCGGCAGCTGGACGAGGGCCTGGCGGCGCAGGACGGCGCCTGGGCGCTGATCGACGACAGCACCAAGGAGCGCACGGCAACGGCGTTTTTGCGCGTGGACGACGCGTCGATGCAGCGCTTCAACAACCGCATCCGGCAGATCCTGATGTCGTCGGGCAGCACCACGTTCACCAAGATTGCCAACAAGTTCAACACGGCGCTGATCGGGCTGATGACGTACTACCGCGAGGCCGTGGTGCACACGCGCGAGATGCTGGACCTGCTGGTCAAGGCCGAGACCAAGATCCAGTCGCGGATCATGCTGGGCCTGAACTCGAAGGACTGCAACCGCATGCCGCCGGTGATCTTCTACTGCTACGGCGCGGGCTTCCGAGTGCGCATGGCCGATGGCTCGACGCGCGCCATCGAGGATATTGCCGTTGGCGACCGTGTGCTGGGCAGCGACGGACGCGCGCGCGACGTGGCGCATACCATGTCAGGCACCGCGCCAATGTACCGGGTGCGCCTGGTGTCGCCGCCCGGCCGTGCTGACGAGTACCACGTGCCGCACGAGTTTGCCGCTCCGGTGGTGCGCACGGCCAGCAGCATTTCGGTGCAGAGCATCTGCTCGGGGTCGTCGGGCGTGCACCTGGCCGTCGGCAGCGGTGGCGGTAGCAGCGACACCAGCGACGCACCAGCCCTCGAGGCCGGCGAGCTGCTGTTTGACGATGCGTTTATGTGTAATGAGCGGCATCGGCTGGCCATCCGCGTCAAATCTGGCGGGCAGCTGACCGAGCGCGGCAGTCGCGCGGGCCAGTCGCAATGGGCCGACTCTGGGTCCTTTGTGGTCAAGACCGTGGAGCTGCGACATGACGCACAGCTTGGATTCGAGCGGCCCTACGCCGCGTCGCGCGTGTTTGAGTTCAACTCGGACTTTTACGGGCTGATCGACAATGGCAAGGCGCGGGCGTTTGCTGCGGTCAACACGCACGCCGATGCGATGCGCCGGCGCGCGGTTCAGGCTGGCGGCTCGGCCGACTGCGTGCACGTGTGGCACGACAAACAAAAGGCCGCGTACCGGGTAATTGCCAAGAACTACCCGCGTGAGCTCGCGCCGCCGTGCCGCTCGGTGTACTATGGATGCGTTCCGCTGTCGGCGACTAACCAAGTGTTCAACTCGCGGGCCGAGGCCCGAGCAGCAGCCGAGGCCGCTGCACAGGCGCTGGAGCCGCTAGTATGGCTGGTCAGCGTCGGCGATTATCTGGCATACGTCGACTGCCTGCAAGCACGCGGCGAGACTCCAGTCCCGTGCGTTATGTCCTACAGCGGGCACATTGGCAGTTGGCCCGATCAGCCATCGATCCGACTTGCCGAGCTGGCTGGGTCGGACGAGGCCGAGTTTTGCTGGGCGCTCGGCTGCTGGCTCTGCGGCGGCGACGCGTTTGCTGTCAATGGGCGCGCGCAGGGTGTCGAGGACGCGCCGCATTCGGTGGTGCGGCACTGGGAGAAGGTGATCGCCGCGCAGCCGCAGTTCGAGCATGCGCTGAAGCAGCTCGGGGTGAAGCTGGACTCGCGGCGAGTGTCGGCGGCGGCGCGCGACGTGCTCGTGAGCGCGGGTGCGGATGCGCGGCAGGCGCTGCTGGCAGGCATGCTGGACGTGTGCGGGCGTCGAGCAAGCGATGGGCGGGCGGTGATTCTACAGCCGCTGGAGCGCGAGTCGCAGCTGCGGCTGGCGTACGAGGTAGCGCGGTCGCTAGGTCTGCAGACCCACTCGCGGCGCAGCTCGACGCACGGGTTTGTGTTTGTGCGCGACCCGGGCAGCAGCAATGGCGCCAGCGGCAGCAGCGCCGAGTTTGATGTGAGTGCGCAGCCAGTAGCCACGGACCGCTACTATGGATTCCAGGTGGCCACGGACCAGTCGCCGCTGTTCTGCCATGCCGACTTTGCCATTGGCTCCAACTGTCCAAAGGAGCTGGGCGGACTGGGCATGCTGTCCATGGGCCATGTGCTGATCCCGCAGTCGGACCTGCGCTGGGCCAAGCAGACCGAAACCGGCATCTCGCACTTCCGCTCAGGCATGTCGCACGCGGAGGGCCAGCTGATTCCCAACCTGTTCCGGTACATTCAGCCGTGGTCCAGCGAGTTTGTGGACTCGCAGCGCGTGTGGGCCGAGTACGCGCTGAAACGCGAGGAGGCGCGCGCGCAGAACCGGCGGCTGACGCTCGAGGACTTGGAGGACGCGTGGGACCGGGGCATTCCACGAATCAACACGCTGTTCTCCAAGGACCGGCACACGCTCGCGTACGACAAGGGCTGGCGCATCCGCACCGAGTGGAAGCAGTACCAGGTGGCCAAGGCAAACCCGTTCTGGTGGACGCACAACAAGCACGATGGCCGGCTGTGGCAGCTCAACAGCTACCGCACGGACATGATTCAGGCGCTGGGCGGCGTCGAGTGCATCCTCGAGCACTCGCTGTTCCGCGGCACGTACTACCCGACATGGGAGGGTCTGTTCTGGCAGCAGCAGTGCTTTGCCCGGGACACGCTGATAATGATGAGCGACGGATCCAAGCAGCCGGTGCAGGATGTGCGCGAGGGCGACCTGCTGATGGGCGATGACTCGACGCCGCGCCGGGTGCGCTCGCTGGTGCACGGTGAGCGCGGCAACATGTACGTGTTGGCGGTGCCGCAATGGGCAAATACTGAGGTGGTAGTTACCAGCAACCATGTGTTGGTTATGCGCGACACCAAGCAGGCAATGGTCGAGTGCACGGTCGACGAGTACGTGGGTATGACCAGTGCTGAGCGTGCGCAGTTGATGATGATTGCCGCTCGCATCGACTATAAGCAGTCGCAGGTGCTTGATCGCGACCCGGTAGTGCTGGGTGCACAGGTTGCATGCGCGCTTGCGGCCGATATTTTGAGCGCAGCGGTAGCCGTGAGCCTGGAGGACTATCAACCTCCGCCGGGAATTGGCAAGCTGCTGGCTGCCAGCTCGGCGGCGGGCATTGGAGCTGCTACGGTGCGCACTGTTCCAGCGGCGTTCCGTACTCACCCGGACCCCACGGTTCGCGCACTGGTGGTGGTGGGCATGCTGCTTGCGCTGCGTGCGGCGGGCACCGTGCAAATTGACGGCTGCGCAGTCAGTGCACGGACCCGCAGCGCCGAACTGGCGACAACCATGCGCGAGCTGCTGGTGACGCTGGGCCACAATGTCGTGCACACGCTGCATACGGACAGCGACGTGATCCATGATGTGTCATTCACGAGCCACGCTGCTGTTTCCAGCACGAGCGCCAGCGCACTGGCCACCTGGGGCGCCACAGCGCTGACAGGCGGTGCCGAGTATCACGTCGTGCCGTTTGTCGTGCGCAAGGCAGCCGCCGAGGCGTATTATGGATTCGAGGTGGAGGGCGCAAACGCGCGGTTTGTGCTGGCAAACGGATTGGTGACGCACAACTCGACCTCGGTTGCCGGCGCGATGGGACAACGGCAGCTGACCAATGCACAGCGGTCGGGTTTGAACCAGATTCCAAACCGGCGGTTCACGCTGTGGTGGTCGCCGACCATCAACCGCTGCTTCAGCCCCGACACGCTGGTGCTGATGGCATCGGGCGCAGTGCGGGCGATTCGCGATATCCGCAGCGGCGAGTGCGTGCTGGGCGTCGACTCGACGCCACGCACGGTCGTTGGCGTGCACTCGGGGGTAGATGCAATGTTTGCGGTGTGTGAGGAGCGGTCGCCAACCGCACCGGCCCTGGGATTGGTGCGCTATGTGTGCAACTCGCGGCATATTTTGCACCTGGTTACGCGCAAGCCTGCTGCTCGGGCGCACAAGACCTTGGACGGTTTCTACGTGGAACACGTGGGCCAGGAGACCATCGATATCTGCGGCGAAGCGGTAGACGTGCCGGCGTGGATGACCGCGTTGTTCCCCGAGTCGCGCTACGGCGACAATGCCGAGTACGCTGCTCAGGCGTACTGCGACGAGCTTGCCCGGCAGCGCCAGCAGATCACATGGGAGGTTGAGGCACGCTGCTATATGCATATTGATCGGCGCATTCGTGATATCACGTACCAGCTGGTAACGCCGGTGACGCTACAAAACACACGATTTGCAGCGTTGTGCGCACAGCAGGGTGTGAACGCCAACGATGTCGATCGGGCGGCCTGGCTGCTTGGGCGCGGTCTGGGTCGCGCAGACGCGTGCGACAGTGCTGATGATGCGCTATACCAGGTTGCTAATACGCTTCTGGGCGCCACAGAGACCCTGGTAGTGCCCGGGTGGATGGTTACCGAGGCCATCTCGGTGCGCGAGCATCTGCTGGCAGGACTGATTGATGCCGCTGGCGAGGTTGTTTCTGAAGGTGCCGAGTTTGCTATTGACGGTGACGCTGATCGCGTCGAGGATGCCCGGGCAGAGCGCGCTCAGTACGGCCAAGTTGTGGTGACAGCTGCGCAGAGCTCAATCATCACCAGTGTGCTGGCCTTGGCTCGTTCACTGGGCATTGCATATGCCGTGGAGCACGGAAAGCTGCCCGGCTTGACCGCGTACACTATCCGACTGGCTCCGAGCACGGCGCTGAGCAGCGTGTTGTGTCGGATGTCTTCAAAGGGGCACACAGGCATTACCGCGCCAACGACAGTTCGGCGGCTGCCAGTGCAGTACCGGTTTAGCCTGAGCGCATACGACGTGCCCACCGCTCTGCGCGAGTTGCGCGATGAGTATTTGGCGACCAATATGGCTACACCGGCGGCGACAGACAAGCAGGAGAGCCTGCGAATTGTGGATGCGTTTGACGCCAAGCTGGTGGCCCAGATTGCTGCAGCCTGCGAGCTGTTTGGACAGGAGCGGGCGCAGGTTGCTGCGCAGGCTGCGACTGACGAGTCTGTGCTGCTGCAGGTCCTGGCCAACCGGACGCAACATGAGCAGCTTGATCGCGTGTTGCGTGAGCTAGTGATACGGCACCTGTCGATCACTAGACTGCGCAAGATCGATGCGGCCCAGCGCGCGCAGGGCGAGTACGTGGGGCTAACGCTGGACGCAAGCACGGACCAGCTGTTTGTGCTGGCGAATAACGCGGTGGTGCACAACTCGGACGTGTACGTGGGCTTCCAGGTGCAGCTGGATCTGACAGGCATCTTTATGCATGGCAAGCTGCCGACGCTAAAGATCTCGTACGTCAGTCTGTTCCGCAGTCACGCGTGGCAAAAATCGCACGAGAGCCTGATCCTGGATCTGTGCCAGGTGCTGGACAATGAGCTTGAGCCGCTGCAAATTGAGACCGTGCAGAAGGAGGCGATTCACCCGCGCAAGTCGTACAAGATGACCAGCTCTGCAGCGGACATTACCTGCTTTGCATCGTACAAGTGGCCGGTGTCGACGCCGAGCATGCTGACCGACTCGAGCGACCGGATGGACGCGGGCACAACGCAAAAGTACTGGCTAGATGTGCAAATGCGGTGGGGCGACTATGACTCGCACGACATTGAGCGGTACACGCGGACCAAGTTCCTGAGCTACACCACGGACAGCATGAGCATCTACCCGTCGCCGACGGGCGTGGTGGTGGGCGTGGATCTCGCGTACAACATCTATGCGGCCTATGGCAACTGGATTCCGGGCATGAAGCCGCTGATGCAGCAGGCAATGGCCAAGATCATGAAGGCCAGCCCGGCGCTCTATGTGATCCGCGAGCGCATCCGCAAGGCGCTGCAGCTGTTCTCTTCGGAGCCGACCGAGAGCTACTTGAACAGCACCAACTATGCCGAGCTGTTCTCGCACCAGACGTGCTGGTTCGTCGACGACACGAACGTGTACCGCGTCACGGTGCAAAAGACGTTTGAGGGCAACCTGAACACGCGGCCGATCAACGGCGCAATGACCGTGCTGAATCCACGCACGGGCCAGTGCTTTATCAAGGTCATTCACAGCTCGGTGTGGGCTGGACAGAAGCGGCTGGGCCAGCTGGCCAAGTGGAAGACTGCCGAGGAAACCGTTGCGCTAGTGCGGTCGCTGCCGGTTGAAGAGCAGCCGAACCAGCTGATTGTGTCGCGCAAGGGCATGCTGGATCCGCTCGAGGTGACCATGCTGGATTTCCCAAACATCACCATTCGCGGCAGCGAGATGCAGCTGCCTCTGCAGGCGCTGCTGAAGATTGAGAAGATTGGAGACATGATCCTGAAGGCCACCGAGCCCAAGATGAGTCTGTGGTCGTGCTACGACAACTGGCTGGCGACGGTGTCGCCGTACACGGCGTTCTCGCGGCTGGTGCTGATTCTGCGGGCGCTGCATATCAACGCCGAGCGGGCCAAGATTGTCCTGCGGCCGGATAAGACTGTGGTGACCGAGCCGCACCACCTGTGGCCGACGCTGACGGACGAGCAGTGGATCAAGGTGGAGAACCAGCTGAAGGACCTGATCTTGGCCGACTATGGCAAGAAGAACAACGTCAACGTGGCGTCGCTGACCTCGTCAGAGATCCGCGACATCATCTTGGGCATGGAGATCCAGGCGCCGTCGCAGCAGCGGCAGCAGATTGCCGAGATCGAAAAGCAGGCGCGCGAGCAGTCGCAGCTGACGGCGCTGACAACCAAGACGCAGAACGTGCGCGGCGACGAGATCGTGGTGACAACGACCAGCAGCTACGAGTCGCAAGCGTTTGCGTCCAAGACCGAGTGGCGGCTGCGAGCGCTGGCGGCGCAGAACCTGCCGCTGCGCGCGCGGCACCTGTACGTGTCGTCGGACGACGTCAGCGACACTGCGTACACGTACGTACTGCCCAAGAACCTGCTGCGGCGGTTTATTGCCATTGCCGACTCGCGCGCGCAGATCGCCGGATACCTGTACGGCGTGTCGCCCGAGGGCAATGACCAGGTGAAGGAGATTCGGGCGATCGCAATGGTGCCGCAGTGGGCCACGCACCAGCGCGTGCACCTGCCAAACATGATGCCGAGCCACGACTACCTGCGCGACCTGGAGCCGCTGGGCTGGATCCACACCATGCCAAACGAGCTACAGCACCTGTCGCCGCAGGACGTGACCATCCACTCGCAGATCCTGGCGCGGACCGCCGACAAGCCGCGTGTGCGCTGGGACGGCGAGAAAACTATTGTGATGACGTGCGCATTCACGCCGGGGTCGTGCACACTGACGGCGTACAAGCTGACGCCGCCAGGATTCGAGTGGGGCCGGGAGAACAAGGACATGGCGTCGGCGCAGCCTGAGGGCTTTACAATGGCGTGCTTTGAGCGCGTGCAGATGCTGCTGTCTGACCGGTTCATGGGCTTCTTCATGGTGCCCGAGGACAACGGCGTGTGGAACTACAACTTTATGGGCCCGGCGCACCGTGCCGACATGTCGTACGGACTGCAGCTGGACGTGCCGCGCGATTTCTACGACGAGATGCACCGGCCGAGCCACTTTATGAGCTTTGCCGGTATCGAGACTAGCGCCGTGGACGTGGCCGACGTGGAGGACGAGTTTGCCTGATTGCTTTTTTATTACGTGGATAAAATGAACGCTTATTTCGTTTTAGGTCTGGGCGTGAGGGACTGCGGAGCACGCTGCATGGGCGCCGCGGTTGCATTTTGTGGCACGTTGGCTCCCGACACGGCATTGGACATGAACGCAAACCGCCGCTGTGGCGGCAGCGTGCCAGCATATGTGGCCAGCGAGCTGCCACCGGACATCAGCAGCTTGACTGCGCGCTGGATCTCGTCTCGCGGCGGGCACAGCTGTGCTGGGGTCTGTGCAGCCGCTGCGCGGACCAAGTTCAGCTGCAACTTGGTCGCAATCCGCTGCTCCTCGCTGCTGATCCGGCCGTAGTCGTCGCTCTGCGCACGCGCATCCTGCAGCTGCTGGAGCTGCGCCAACAGCCGGCTATTCTCCTGCAGCAGCGACTCTGCGGTCTCTTCCTCCGAGTTGCCCGTTGTGCTGTCCAACCCAATGTCTGCCGGCAGCAGTCCCAGATCCAACAGCGTATCGGAGGATATCTCCGATGACTCCGAACCGCCGTTTGTAGACTCGCTCAAAATCCGATCGGCTAGCTCCAGCGCCCCATCGACATCTGCATCCTGCGGGCTCTCGATAAGCCCGCCGCTCAGCACCTTAAGGTCTGCATTGCTTAGCGACAGCAGTGAAGAGTCACGGTTTGGCAGAAAGCTGCAGTACATGCCGATGTCTTCCAATATCGACTGCCCTTTGGGCAGCGGCTTTGCTTTGACTTCGTCCAGCGCGCCCGCTGGCATATACGCTTCCATAGTAGGCGGCTGCGTCTTTGTCGTTTGCGGATGGACAACGATGTACTGGACGCCGTCGGGGAGCTCGGGCAGCTGCTGGTCATGGGCGATAAACACCGGGTCGGAGAATAGCATTCCCGCGGGGGTGCGTCGAAGCAGTGCAATGTACCGCCCGCCCAACGGTGCCTGCGGCGAGCTGCTCCGGCTGTCTGCTATCTCTTTGCGTATCTGCTCGAGCGTCATGGTGGATGTGTAAAAGGCTTTGGCACAGATAGCGGGCTGTTGACATGTTTTTAATCAGGCTGAATTTGACTTTTTTGGAAACCGGCTACGTGATTGTGGGTTTCGTGGCTTTACTGCGCCCCGTGCCATTTTTAGGCCCACTTGTTTTTTTGGAGCCAGATCGGAGCCTAAATTTTCTTCTTGGCCGGAGCTCGCCTCCATCATTGGCGACATAATGGACAGACTTCAGTAAAGCGCAGCTTGGGAGTCTTCGCTGCTGCGCAGAGAAATCCGTTGAGTCACCTGGCCGAGCGAGACTTAGCATTTCGCGCATTACGCCTATCGAATTTTTTTATTAACTTTAGATAAAAAAAATTTAGACGCAATAACTTGCAGCTATAACCCTACCAAGGCTTAACAATAGATAATTGACAGAAATCAACTCTAAGCATAGATAATAATAACCCGTGCCATTTCAAAGGTGCTAGCTGGTAGATTTTCCACGCCCGCTCTGCAGCCTCCATTCCTCAAAGTCTCAACCCAACCGCGCTTCCTTTGTTTCAAAGACGGAGCAAGCCAGCCGCAGCCATTGTCGTTTTGACTAAAGGAAATCCCAAACGGCAGCAGCATTCTTTTGCCTTTCTTCGTGTCGCCGGGATTTCGTGGATTTTGTCGGAGAACAAAGCTAGCTACGGGCATACCCTGCCTTTTTACTCGTCTGTTTTCTCCGTTTGACCCCAAAACGCTTCCGCTAGAGAAGCGGACTCGGTCACACCGCCACCGTAAAGTCTCTTTCTTTTGCTGGGCCTTTCCTCCTTCAACGTCCGTAAACGGCAAGGATGACGGGAAGGTTGCCGTGCCATTTGCACAAACTATAAAAGCGACTGCAAAGTACACATATCCACTTTCTCTTTTTCCCCTCCATTCCTCTGCCAAGGTTTCGTTTCTTAAAAAAAATTCATATGCTGCTATCTTCTTATACTCTGCCACCATCGTTTAACTCGTGTGCAAGCTGGACTTACGAACAAGTTATCACCGAGTGCTTGCCCTGGCTTAGCACTGACAACTGCAAGGTTGACTACCAATATGCATACTACAAGGGTGCAATAAACTACAAAAACAAGATCTGGCACTGCTATCAATGCGGAAACTACACTATCCACGCGAGAGAAAACAAGCTGGCCTTGTTCAAATCGACCTACTGCCAGAAAACGCGGCAGTTTACCTACGAGCCACCGATTGTTGTCCGTATCAGCAACGCTACGCATGGATACAATCTGCGAATATACCATAAAGACAATTGAGCGCGCCGGCGCTTGCGCTGGCGGTTGAAGCCGCACATGTATTGTTTCTGAAGCGAGTTTCTACGCCTGCTACCTCTGTATAGTGTATTTTATTTTATTTTCCCTTCTTCTATGCCACTTTAAGCCAGCAAAATCTCTTGCTGTTTTTCGAATGAAACGAAATCGGAAGTGTGAAAATTTTAAAAAGTAAAAATACCCTATTATGTCTCTACATGTTATTGCCGTACAAGTAGTTGGTAATTCTATGACACCATACCCGTTGATGTTGCATAGCCTTTTAAAGCAAGTGCGCTGTCACTGACCTCTACCTTGGCACCATTAGTTAAAAAAAGCACTAGGTGCTCGCCGCTGTATAGCAGTTCTGCATCTACGGCTTACTTGCTCCAGCTCGCTCTTGGTGCGGGTACGCATCTTGCTGGTAGAGAGCGTGGGCAGACCCTCCCGGGTAATTTCGTAGTAGTAAATGGATGGCATGTTAAACCAGTATGCTTGGGATTCAAAGGCAAGGCGTGCAGTTGCGCTCTGGAGGTTCATGGCTATATGCGCCCCTGGAATGGCCCTGAATTTACACCTTGCCAGAGTGCTAATGATTGAAACCCCAGTTTATTTCAACGCGATCAATACAGCCTAATAGCTTGGTATAAATTATGAGTGCAATGATTAATAGTCGTTTATTACAACACCTAACACTAGCCATCATCGTCGCTAGATGCATCCAGAGACGATTCGTCGGATTTTGCGTCAGAAGAAGATTCGGCCAATTCAT
Organism: Coemansia sp. RSA 2705; assembly: GCA_027577835.1. Lineage (NCBI taxonomy): Eukaryota > Fungi > Kickxellomycota > Kickxellomycetes > Kickxellales > Kickxellaceae > Coemansia > Coemansia sp. RSA 2705. The sequence goes on from JANBRV010000018.1 coordinate 15,974, forward strand.
CGTCGACCTGCAATCCGCTGGGGTCCATGCGCATAACTGGGTTGATGCGACGCTGAGCAATCACTTGACGGATTGTCTCGTCAGCAATGCACACAATGTGCTTGCCGAACCAACACTCGAGTAGCCCTAGATCCTCCAGCGTAAACAGCACGTCTTCGATACGAATCCCCGTCAGCCGGGCTAGCCGTGACAGAGAAAATATCCGCTGCTCACTTGAACTTTTCGAAGCCTGCTGCTTGCGTCCGCACGAATGCAGCAGGTAGCCCTCCGCCTGTGGCGATATGCCCAGCAGCGCTTGCACAACAGCTCGCCGCCAGTATGAGCGGTAGCTGTGGAACCCCTGCGATGATAGCGGTTGCTCAGGCCCGCCGGTAGTGCCCTCGATCTTTGTCAGCTCATAGCTCAGCTCTATGAGTAGTTGTCCATAGCTCTGCCCGCGAAATGGCGGCAGAACCAGAATGCACGCCAGGTTGTTGCGCTCAACCGATGACTTCTCTTTCGAAAAGTAGCCAACGAATGTGTACTCTACCGCGCCCTCCAGATATGCGCCGCCCGCGGGGGCCATTGTCGGTTGCTGCTTGGACAGCAGAATGTAAAACAAGAACCCGCCAATGTCGTAGTATATTGTCTTTTGGTCCAAGAACAGCTTGGACAATAGGCACAGGTTTTGGCAGTAGAGCGTATGCGTCTTTCCGTCAACCTCGTACAGGGTCGACGACGCGTCCTCGTAAACCCGCCGTCCACGCGGAAACGGATCAGAGCAGCAGTGCGACTCGAGCGACTGCCGGTGCCGCATATACTTTAAACACCGCTGGCAGATGTGCAGCTCCTGGCTCTGCTTGTATTCGTCTGGATACGGCGACGCGTACCACGCGGCGATGCTGTAGTTGCCCAGGATGATCCGCCGGATCTCGGTCTCTGCCTTGGCCGCCGCTCCGTTTGTGGGCTTGGCTGGCACCTGCGTGTCGCCTTTGCCAGACTTTTTGCTGCAGGGCCGGGTCTCGGGCGACGGCTGCTCCTTGGCCGGCCGCGTGTGAGCTGCGCGCTTGACTCTATACTGTATACGCAGGCTCTGCTTTGTAAGCCAGGAGTCGGGCTGCGCAGCTAGCTCTCCAGCACACAATGAAGCCCAAGCCTCTTCTCGCTTCGCCAGCCGCGCGACTTACCTTTTAACCGGCGGTTTGCGCATTTCGTGTCCGCCTCGGTTGCGCGCACGCCTCGAGGGTCTCGCTGCGCTGTGGGTTGTTTGGGCGGGAATGAGGAATTGTGGCAGTAAGGTCGAATTGCGCGCTATTTACACGGATTCTGCCGACGACGCGTGTTTGTCAGGAGTGCGCTATGAGCCAGATAACGTTGCAAAGAGAGAAGACACCGCACACTCCACGCGCCTTGCCTTGTTTGCCCAAAGGTCAGAAAAATTCCAGCCCAGGCATTTTTCAGTCCAAAATTTTGGTAACACGCGCTCACGTGAGATAGCGCAAAAGTGATGCAGCACATCGCAAGTAGAATAAATTGGCTGGTAGTATTTTAACCCGTGCCATCAAGCAAGTGGTTGCTTATCGTTTGCATGCACACAGATACCAGGACGCCATGTACAATGGAATTGGGCTCACAACACCGCGTGGCAGCGGAACGAGCGGCCACGTAGTGAAGAACGCATCATCGCTGCGACCAGGGCAGCGCGACGGCACCGCCCGACGAAACTACTACGACCGCGAGCGCACGCCAAAGGCTAAGCCGCTGGACAAGGGAATAGTTGACCACGAGCGCAAACGGCAAGTAGAGGTTAAATGCCTGGAGCTCCAGGACGAGCTAGAGGAACGCGGCCTCGAAGAGTCCGAAATTGAGACGCGCGTGGACGAGCTGCGCGACCGGCTACTGCGCAACCTTGAGCGTCTGGATGTCACGGAAGCCAAGCGCATCAAGCCCTTTGAGACCCAGCTTATTGCCGAGGCCAAGGCCAAAGAGAACCAACGCATGGCTCGGGCATTGCGCGTCGGCGAAGACTACGCTGAAGGCGCAGCGTTTGACCGCGAACTGCAGGAGCTGAGACGGCAAAAGCGGATGCTGGAAAAGGAGCTTGACCGGGCGGTTGACGACGAAAGGCGCGCTGAGCGGGAGAGAGAGAACCGTCGGCGTCGCCGCGGAGGACGCAAACGCAGCCGAAGCCGGTCTCCGAGAAGCCGGTCTTCGCGAAGCCGCAGCAGAAGTATATCGGATGCTGACAGCCATCGGAGCCCGCGTCGCAGTCGCCAGCGCTATAGCCGTGGTCGGCGCAGCCACAGCCCCGGCAGCGACCGGGAACCTCGTTATCGGCGCCGGCACAGTCCTGCACAGCCCGACAATGGTATAGATAGCACAGACTCTCAGGTGCGGGCAGTCGAGGACGGCGAGCCAGGCGAGATTGAAGATGTGGATCCAGCACCCATTCAGGGGCAAGGTGCCGCGACAGAAGAGCCGACAGGCAAGGAGGATAGCGATTAGTCTGTATTAGCACAATAAACAGGTCTAGCAGATGCAACACAAGCTTTCAGCGCCTACTCTTCGCCGTCGTCGCCTTCAGCTCCGGACTCCCCGTCCGACTCGATAACCAGCGGGAAATTGAGGATAGCAGCGACGCCAGCAAGCTGGTTGAGGCGCTCGCCAGAGACATGCAGGCTGGAAAACACGAGCACGTCGGCGTTGGTTGCTTGCGAGTCCTCGACCAGCCGAATGTACTTTTTTCGGGTGGGCACGTCGGCAGCACGGAATAGCTCGTCGGTAACCATTAATGTGCCAATTGCGCCGTTCTCGGCAGCCTTGTGCACGTCGTGGTAGCCGTAGAACGCCCGGTCGGGCTCGTCGTTGAGCATCTGGTAAAACTTGTCGATGGCCCGTGCCTCCAGCGCCGACTTTGTGTCGGCCAGCCGCGCCTTGATCTGCGGATCGCGCATGACCTCCTCCAGCGCGCCCTTGTGACCCGACGACGTGTGCACGAGCAAAAACTTTGATTTGCTCTCGATAATGGCACGGTCCTCGGCTTTGACTGCCTCAGCCATCATATAGTCAAAGAACTGGTCGCGCACAAACCCTGGGCTTCCTAGAATAACCACCTTGACCACACCAAAGTCTATGTGCTGCTTGATTGCGCGGTATATCTGCTCATAGAAGCGCTGCACGCCCTTTTCGTAGTTGGTCGTCGACCCCCGCCGCTTGCGCGGGATTGGCACCTCGATGCGTTGTCGCACTACCGTCATATACTGGGTCATAAGACAAACCACTGCTAGGCCCTCCTGCATGGTGACTGCGGCGACGTCGGCCTGCCGTGTAATGTCGCACGCATCCTTGACGCGCTGTAGCGAAATAAGGTCCCATTCGGCCTTGCCTAGCGTAAACGGCTGGTTCATCTCCAGGTCCAGCGTGTGATACTGTCCAAAGGCCACAAATTTGTTCTCGGCTATATTGCGCCCATTGATGCGCAGCGCGCATGCATACGAGTCGAAGAACACGTCCTCGATCGCAATTGTCAAGCTCAATCGCACGCGGTCCGTGGACACCGAGCCGGTTTTTGACTCGCTCTTCACGCCGCGCACCGTCGAGGCGGTGAGCTGGTCGCCCTTTTGGATCAGATTGTAGACGTGCCACATATCTTCGGGTTCCTGCGGAATCAGCCGCACAGACCCCGACTGGTTCTTTTCGATATACTCGCTCAGAAGTTTCATGGCAATAAAGTGCAGGCCTTCCGGTTTGCCTAATGGGTGGTCTCTGATGCTGAAGAGGAAAAGGCAATAAAAATTACAAAGCAGTGAAACGTAAGGAGAAAAGGGAGAGTCGCCAAGTCTCCAGACCCACGCGCTACTCATCGCATTGCGAAAAAAAATAGATCATCAGCCAGGGCCCCCGGCCGTTTACCACGGACCCTGGTCGACACGTGATTGCGCGCGTGCAAGCGATTAGGGCGTGCCATTGCAGCTGACAAGCCCGGACTAGTAGGCCACACAGGGGCTGGCGTTGTGCCACTTGTCCTCTAGCACGCACTGCGTCAGCACAAAGTGCGCGACGTCCTGGCGCGATATGGTGTAGCCCTGCAGCCCCAGATCCGCGCGATACGCCTTGGTCAGCCCGCCGTTGGTCATGAACGCTGGCCGGACTAGCGTATACGGGACGCCGCTCTCCTTGATCGCCGCCTCGGCGACGGCCTTGTGCCGGTGCGGCACGCGCAGCATGGTGCTGTAGAGGGGCCGTAGCAGCAGCGGCACGTCGCTGTTGGTGCCGGCGCCGGTAGACGACACCATGATGAGCCGCGGCGGGCTGCTGGCCCGGGTCCCCTTAATAGCCTCCAGGGCAAGCATAATGCCGGTTTCCTCTACGCCAACGTCCCGGGTTCGGCCAAGCAGGTCGATGGTACCTCCCAGCGAGCTTAGGATAATGTCGGCGCCCTCAATGGCCGTGGCAATGTCTTGCTTGTTGGTGGCATCGCCCTTGACGACCGTCAGCCTGGCCAGCTGCTCCTCGGTGAACGTCAGCTTCTCGGGGGCGCGCGCCAGAATGGTAATCTGGATCTCTGCGCCGCTTTCCAGCGCCTGCTCGACAAAGTGCTTGCCCGTGTTGCGCGAGGCACCCAGAACAGTGACCTTCATTGCTGTGAAAATTTGTGTTTAAAGTGCGAACTAAAATGGTGGATGTGGTGATAAGTCTCGAAAAGAACGCGGCGAGTCCCGGCTGGCTTTTAACTGGCCATTTCTTGGCATTGGCCGATGCACGATGGTCACGCTGCTGCCGTGGACACATCGGAGCATATTCGGCAGCCGGCCGCAGATTAGCGACATGCAGCCAGCTCGCCAGGGGTGGTGTCAGCAATCGATTTCTAATACGCTGTTTTTTAAAACCTGGTTGTGAGCGGAAAATGGTCGGATTACTTGGCAGGGCTCGGCGCCGGTGGCTGCGGCTGCGGCTCACTGCCCGGCGGGCCGTTGATGGTTTGCGTGAGCATCTTCCAAACCGTCATGTCCTTCATCTGGCGCCGCATTTCCTCCTCGTTCTGAATGCGCTCCTTTTCAATAATCGCCAGCACTTCCTTGTGCTGCACCTCAAAGTTCTCGCGCATCATCTTGCGCATCTGGTCAAATTCGGGCAGCGGCGGGTTCTCGAGATCGGCTGGCGCGCCGCCAAACACCCACGCCTTCCAGCTGCCGGCGTTCTTGCGCTTCTCCTCCCACTCGTCCACCAGCTTCTTGCGAAGTGCATCTTCCCACTTGGTAAACTCTAGCGCCGCATCCCGGCCCTGATAAGTGCGGATCCAGGGGCGCACGTCCTTGGGCTCCATCATGTGCACGTACTCTAAGAACTCGGTCATCTGCGCAATCCAGTTGTCACTGGGATCGCCGCCAAACGGACGCGCCAGCAGCCCATTGTCTGGCTGCATCTTGAATGCCTCCGGATCGGTGTCAATCATGATGACCTTGGACATGTCGCGGTTCAGCGTAGTCAGGTCCTTGTAGTTCTTGCCGTCAATGTTGCGCATGTGGTCCTTGTACAGGCGGTAGGGCGCGTATTCCAGCGGATCCAGGCGCTCCATCACCAGCATGCCGCTGTGGCTAGGCTGCGTCGAAAAGATGACCAGCTCAAACATGCTGGCCATGTACGCCAAAAAGTGATCCAGCCCAGGGCGCTTGGCTATGCGCCACCCGTGCTCCTTGGACCAGTCCATGTGGATCAGCATGTCGTCCAGGTTCAGCACCAGCGTGTATGGCATCGTGTACTCATTCGCATCCGGCAGCAGCTTTTCAGTTGCCGGCTCCGAAAGAAACGAGAATGAATGCTCCATGCGCTTCCCGGCACGCCGCCACATCTGCAACAGCGCGTTTTGCCCCGGGTCGTCCTTTAATCCCTTTTCGCCCTCCGCCGAGCTATACGGCCGCCCGTAGTACCCAATCCCGCCAATCAACAGCCCAAACAGCAACCCACTGCCAATGTATTTGGCCGCCTTCACCCGGGGCTCGTCTTCAAGCGGCGGCAGATCGGCCCGCTGGCGACGTGCCCGCCGTGCCTCTGCTGCACTGCGTCCGCTGCGCTGATGCGAATCACCATCGCCCTCTTCGCCTCCCTCCTGCGCGCCCAGTATGCCACTGGCAACGCCGCTGCCAGTAGACGAGAATCCAAATGGTGACGCTGCCGACGGCTTTTCCGAGCCCGCCTCAGGCTCCTTTTTCGCCTGCGATCCATCTACGTCAGGCTGTGCGCTCTCTTTGCCGCCATCCGGCTTATTCTCGCCCGATGGCTTCTCTGGTGTGTCTTCTGACGACTTTTTAATGCGGATCGTCGCCGAAACACTAGTGCTGAACGGCTTTGAGCTTAACAGTTGACCGGCTACTACCGCTGCTGGCCGTCCGGTTGGCCGGAGCCTCTGCGCCAGTGGCAATGTGAATCGGCCAAGCATTTTCGCGTCTACTTTCAGCAATTTGACGGCCGGCGGTCGTCGATTGGAGAAGCGAGTCGAATAAATTGAAAGTGAAAAGGCTGATTTCGAAATCCGATAAGCCAAAAAAGCGAAGTCGGTCGAGCCGCACGAGTCGAGTGCCACAAGCGTGATAAGTTGATTTTCGCAGATCAGCGCTAAACATAAACACCTTTTGTTTCATGCGCAGTCAGTTACCCAGTTGCTCGCTCAACTGCCCTTCTCTTTTACTTTCACTATCACACTTTTTCCAGACATAGTTTACATCCTTGAAACTTTGCATTTCAGCGCGACTGGGCACAGTCCCCAGATGGCTAACAACGACCCTTATATCAATGAGCTTCTTCGGATGATGATCGGTATGATGAATAATCAGAACAAGGCCTCCAAGAGACAGAACCAGGAGCTGACGGCAGCTATTGGGGCACTGAGCGTGGCCGCCAGCGAGCAGGCAGTTGTCTCCGTGAGACAGAATGAGGAGCTGACGGCGGCTATCAGAGAGCAGGGCAGAGTTCTCAGGTGCGTGGCCGAGTCGCAGACCGAGATACTCGCCTATGTCAGAGGCTCCGGTGGGCCGGAGCCACATGCTGCAGATCCCAGCATGCCGCAGGTAAGTGTTACTAACAATTGAAAAAGCTTGCGATGCCATTATATAATTACTCACAATTCCTGTTCAAAAACACCACTTTTTGCAGATGCAACATATTCTGGAGACATCGACCAAGGCAGGCCTGGCTGTCGCAGCCACCTTCTAGCTCCTTTGTAATTTCTAGATACATTATGTATATATAGGCTTTTGCATCTTTGTTTGTGCCTTTGTTCTAGTGTTATCTCCCACCCATTCTAAATAATAATAATCTTTTTATTAATGTAGCTCACCACTCGATGCCTTTTAAGCAATCGATTGCCCTACTGAAGCCAACCCCTGAAAACTATGCCAAGCATGCCAGTACCTATGAGGATCACATCAAAAAACAGAGTTTGGATGTGATTTTGAAGGTGATGGGCAATGACTGGGTGCCTGCATGGAATACCGCACAGAATGGCGAGGCCATATACAGCAAGGCCAGCATCCGAGCAATCATTTCATATATCCAGATTGCCAATCCTAGATATAACCGGGGTCGGAATGCAGAAAAGGTATGCCAGTCGTCCTTAGACCAGCTCATGCATCATATCGAGGTTGCACTGGCTAACAGTGGCTACAATGCCTTGCTGAGGTGGTTTGATTGCCATGCATGTGAAATGGAAAAACTGGCGCAAGCCGAATGGGCTGCTAGTTATTAACAACTCATGATTCGGGAGTAAGGGTGCTGCGTCACTTCACTGCAAACATCACACTATCAACTAATCAGCACTTTTATACAAGGTAAACCAAACTAACAGAACAAGGAAAAAAGGAGAGGCAGGAGGCGGCAAAGCGAAATTTATACTCCACTCCAATGGATTCGGCTGTGCCGCCGTCACACAAGACAAGAGCACCTGATCATAAACTGCCTTTGATGTATAGTAAACTGACACGCGTAAACGTGCAAGCATAAACTTGCCTTGATGCATTAAATATTTTAAATGGATCAAGCATGATCGCGACACGAAACGGGCACGCTGGAAAAAGGCACGCGCATCTGCTTTTTTTCCTAACAAAGTCTTTTGCAGCTAGCACTGCTTTTTCTGCCTTTCCTCTGAAATTTGTAATTCATATTTTGCAAAGCTTTTGTTATTTACTTGCGAGTCCCAACGAATGGTGCCCGACGACGCGTTAGAGGATCCCACTGACTGGCCGGCCGAGTTTACGCATCTGCGGCAGCTGGACCAGCAGCTACGGTGTCCAATATGCAAAGAGTACCTCACCACAGCCATGGTCGCGACGAACTGCGGCCACACGTTCTGCTCGCTGTGTGTGCGCCGGTGCCTGAATCAAGACAACATTTGTCCGTCATGTCGCGCGCCCTTGACCGAAAGCGAACTGCATCCAAATCGGCTGGTTGACGGCCTGCTGCGCACGTTTAGAAGCGGGCGGCAACAGCTGTTGGATTTATTGGCCGCCAAACCAGCCGATTTGTCCGGTGCGGCTGTGGAGAGTTGCAAGCGCTGTCGAGGCACGAAGATAACGAATTCGGCAGATGAGCAAAGGAAGCGACAGCGTATTTGCACGCGGAGCATGGCCAAATCGAGCAGCCAAGCGCCTTTGAGCAGTGCTGCGGATTATGACATTGATCTGACCACGTCTGATATTGAAGGAATCGCCACCAGCGACATTGACTCGATGCCAAAGGACGACGGCACGGTAACCATGGACGACGACAGCGATTTTGAACCTAGCAAGGACCGTGCGCACGAAGTGGCAAACAGAGTGCCGTGTCCCAACTGTGGCAGTGGCGTGCGTCAATCGCAAATCAACTGGCATCTGGACCGCTGTTTAGCTGGCAAGCTTGCCCAAGCTCCACAACTATCGACTAAGAGCCTGGGATTACAGGGCTCAGAGCCAGTTCCAACAAAGACCGGATGCGCCAAGCTCAAGCTCCATCCACAGCCAATCAAATTCACGCTGCCGCGACCGACAAAGCTGGCATACAGTCTGCTGAGCGAGTCAAAGCTGCGGCGCACGCTCAAGGATCTGGGCATTCCGTCAAAGGGCGACAAACAGCAGATGCAGGCACGCCATGTCGAGTGGGTCAACATGTACATGGCTAATGCTGATGCTGAAACACCGATGTCGCACAAGGCGCTGCTCAAGCGACTGGCAGCGTGGGAGGACGCGCTGAACCGGCCGGCCGAGCATTCCAAGTCGTCTACATTTACACCCGACGCTGTGGCGGATCATAGCGCCAAGTACGCAGATGCGTTTGCCGAGCTGGTCGCTCAGGCCCGCGCCGGCCGCCAGCCGGCGCCAAGCAACGACCCAGCCGTTGCTGATACGTAGCACTAATCAGGGTTCGCTCTTGTACTTGCTAATGGCTTTAGACAATTTTATCACATACAAAACCGCTAATCGTAGACGTAAACCAGCGCGTGCATCAGTGTCCACACCAAAACGTACGACAGCAGCGTGTTTAGCAGCGGGGTGCCGGCCACATCCATCAGGCTGGATTTGAAGTACACCGACGGCTTTCCCTGGCACTTTACAAACAGAATCAGCGCCGAGATAACCGCCCAGTTCGCCAGGAAGAAAATGAACCCATTCCACCCGGTCAGCCCCAGAATTCCAGCCGCTGTGCCCACGCCCCACGACGTCAGCGTATGAATGTTCGACAGCGCCAGCGTGTTCAGCTGCACGGTGGGCTCAAAGTATTTGTAGAGCTCGCTCGTGTCCGCCATTTCTCAACACTAAAAATGCGCGATGGAGACAAGAAAATGGACAAAATGCAGAGTTGCAAACGATAAATGTGCTGGACCGAATTTTGCAATAAAAATGCTTGAAGCATCGATAGCCCCCGTGACCGATCCCCAAAGCTCTTCAAATATTCGTAGCAATCCATAAATTTCGGCTCGTGGTGCAGTCGATTGCAATCCTACCCAGGGCACTTTTTATTTACCGACTTGTAGAACCACTGTAACCGACGCGACTAATTGACCATGGGCAGCGGGGACCTTAACATGAAAAAGTCCTGGCACCCGCAGACGCTGGCTAACCAGCGGCGGGTGGCCG
>JANBRV010000180.1:0-12924 GCA_027577835.1 Coemansia sp. RSA 2705
TTCTGCCAACAGAGGACCATGGGTTTTCTTTCAGATACAAGAAAACATTAAGGGTTGGGAGACCGCAGAGTACCAAGCGAACAACCCGGACAACCCCGTGGTTTAGAAGTAATTGACTGTTTACCTTTTGTGGACACGATAGCACCACAGCATAAAACTGCTTCCAGTTTTTTTGGTAGGGTATTCTAAGAAGAAAAAAGCTGGATATCAAGGCGTTAAAAGGGATGTCTTTGGGAAAAAAAGCAGTTGTCAGTTTGGAGCCAGATGGAATCGATGGTGTTGATGATCAGGCTGTGGAGCCAGGATATTGCCGTTGTAGCTGAGATGGGGCCCGCCAATGAGGTACCAGCCATATATTTTGTATCTGTTTGCACAGTTTTTGCTTGTCTGTAGTTTGGCAACGTGTATTCTGATTGTTGAATACAGATTGACAACTGGGATCTTTGCCTTGTCTGCAACCTGCATGGCCATCTTTGTATACCTGATCGTGTGATTGTGTGGTGCCGCTAAGCGCCATTCGTCGAAGACGGGCACTGCGGCACTTCCGGTTGGCCCAACGCTGCTTGCGAATGCATTCCCCGTGTCCTCGGACGATCCTTCGGTACGTCCAATGGATACGAACGTACGCGCTGGTTCGTCGGTACCGGCTGCGCCGCGCCTGCTAGATATGCCGCGATCTGCATCTTCCTGGCTGGTGGTGCCAGGTAAGATACTCGCGTGCGCTGGCGGCGGCGGGGGACTCAGCGAAGACGAAGTAGAAGATGACGACTCCATGATCGCTCTTGGGCGTGCTACAATGTGAGGGGGCCGACGTAGCACTGGACGCGTTAATACGTGGAAGGCTGCCAGAACTTCTTCCCATTCCATAACTGTCTTTAACCAAGTACCTTCTGCGGGGGGATTGACAGTAGTACTTGGTCTCTGGGCTGGAGCACGGAAAAGGTTGCCACTAGCTATTGTGGCAATGGTTCTCTTCGGCGAAAAACGTATGTGAAGTTTTGTACAACTTCGGATCGGCGTTGTTTAAAGAAAACCCAAGGATCTAGCTTAAGAAATTCAATGTCGGAATGCGCGGAATCGCTCCATTTTATACCCGTCGTGAACTTTGCCATTCCGTCCGGCAGTTCCACAAAGTTCTTGCGCCATTCCGCATGCGATGGTAGCAGGTCACACCCGCGGCAGCGGCCGCGCAGCGGCCGCTGCCGCGGTGCGGCCAGCTACCAATACTCTCGAAATGGTGGCATGGCCCGCTCGCCTTGATTTCTCTCGGGACAATGTCTGGGTTGCACCAAGTGTTCGGCGATTTTCCGTGCGAATGGTCTTGTATGGGTTGTCGTCCACAACACGAAAATAGCCGTAGTGTTGTTCGTTGTAGCGCCTCGTTACTTTGACGATTTTCTCGTCGTATCGCCGGCCATCGCTGTGTCTCATTGGCGCCGCCATTCATCAAGGATTGAATTGGCGTTGTGCCCGCCAACGCCCTAATCCGTCGCGTACATTTGCTACCGCGCCCGCCGGCGCCCGATCCTCGCGTCGATTTGCTACCGCGCCCGCCGGCGCCCGATTCGCCTTGCGTCGATTTGCTACCGCGCCCGCCGGCGCCCGATTCGCCTTGCGTCGATTTACTACCGCGCCCGCCGGCGCCCGGATCCGTCGAAGGTTCCTTGTATTTCTACCCCGCTCGTCAGCGGCCTCCCGAGGTATTTGTATCCCGCTCCTCAGCGGCACCACGGCGGCGGCCGCTCCGCGGCCGCCGCCGTGGTGCCGTTTTGAACCTCCCCGATTCGGCCCGCGAATAGGTGCAAATAATTGTTGAATAATCGCCCGCGATATCCTCCCCGTTTCCCCCGATCATCGTGGCTCGGACCGGCCGATCAAACCGCCGATTTAAGCTCGGCCCAATGAAAGGGCGATCCTCCGGAATTGCGCAGCCACCGACGCGATTGATCGCACCGGGAATTCGGGCCGCATAATCGCGCATAAGCTTGCATCCGAGCTTAAAATCCGCGCCCTCGGTTTGTGCTTAATAACTCGGTCTGCGAGTATCCGAGAATCGTCCGAAAGGTACCAATAGAACCGGCCGAGCGCGCCCGATCCCATCGCGTGCGCCGTTTGTTGCTGCCGCGCCTTGTTCGCGTTTTCCGGCCGCCTTCTTTGTTCGCGGCGGGTTCGGTATCCCACGATCTTGTTCATTCTGACTCTGAGTCCGATTCCGGCGTCTCCTGAGTCACGACAATTGTTGTCAGCGCAAAGAATATATCCATTCACAGTGGCCTCTTACTCGGGCATTGCCAACAGCCTTTTGGGAGCACACCGTTTGGCAGGTGGACCTCCCCAACCTCCCAGTATGCCTTGGCGGGGCCCAGAAGGTGGTGGAGGGGTGGCCGCTGTCCAGGATGGTCACGCACTGGAGTTTAAGCCACCCGCGGAGAAGCGACCCCTATAAATGCTTATAAACGTGGGCCTCCGGAAGTACACTACGGGTAGGAAATGCCCGGGTACCACGGGAGGGGGAACCCCATAGGCGAGGGTTCCACGCCCACCACCCCTTGAGGGAGGTGGGCACAGGGAAGGGAAGGGAAGGGAAGGGAAGGAACGTTGGCGTTTAGGAAACGCGGGAGCATGAGGAGCCGCGGATACAGGTTGCGGGAGAGCGAAGAGCCACAGATACAGATCACAGGAGAGCAAGGAGCCGTGGAGACGGGCGGCGGGAGAGTGAGGGAATGCGGATACAGGTTGCGGAAGAGGAGAGCAAGGAGGGAGAACGGTCAGGCAGACCACAACGGGGGAGAGCGAGGAGAGGAACAGTCAGGCGGGCCACAACGCAGGAGAATGAGGAGCCGCGGACACGGGCCACGGGAAAGTGAGGGAATGCGGATAAAGGCGGCGGGAGAGTGAGGGAATGCGGATACAGGTTGCGGGAGAGCGAGGGATTGCGAATACAGGCGGCGGGAGAGGAGAGCAAGGAGCCGCGGACACGGGCCGCGGAGAAGGAGAGCGAGGAGCTGTGGATACGGGCCGCGGGAGAGCGAGGGATCACAGAGACGGGCCACGGGAGAGCGAGGGATCACAGAGACGGGCTGCGGGAGAGCGAGGAGCCGCGGATACGGGCTGCGGGAGAGCAAGGAGCCGCAGAACGGGCCGTGGGAGAGCAAGGAGTCGCGGATACGGGCCGCGGGAGAGCGAAGAGCCACAGATACGGGTCGCGGGAGAGCGAGGGATCGCAGACACGGGCCGCTGGGAAGGAAAGCGAGGAGCCGCGGATACAGGTTGCGGGAGAGCGAGGGAATGCGGATACGGGCCGCGGGAGAGCGAGGGACGGCGGATACAGGTTGCGGGAGAGGGAAACGGCACAGAGCGCCAGCGGAAGGGGGAGAACGGTCAGGCAGACCAAAACGCGGGAGAGCAAGGGATGGCGGGATAACATGTAGTGGATGAAGAAGAAATGCTAGAACGGCCCGGCAAGGGATCGTTATATAACCGGAAACAGAGAGAGAGAGGAAGGGGTGCCGGGAATAGGCAGGACATGGCCGTAGATATCTATCCATCTATCTATCTATCTATTCATATATACCAGTTGTATGATTAATCTATCGCGAGCATTAATTTGTGAATATTATTTATTAAACAACGTATACAATATACAGCTGGAAAGTTAACGCATATTATTAAATTAGCATTAACCACAGAAAGAGGACCTGTTGTTGTGTTCAGTCGCCGATTACAGCGGTGACAAAGTATCCGCCCGATTATAAAATGTATAAAGAGAGTGGTTTTATTCATGAAGAAAGCAGAATTACGTGCTCCTTTATTTGTGGCAGCTGCCGCGGCCGCGTAAGCGGCTGTCAAAGGTAGCAACAATAACAGGCGTTGCTTTGGTATTCAATAGTCCAATGGATTCCGACATTCCAACAATAACCAGGTATTAAACCCATTGAAATATGACACCGTGGGAGTAATGATGCATTTCTACACCATGGACACCTTGATTGCTACCGCTGGGTGTGAAAAGTGACTTGTCAATGTCTATAGCCTTGGAGGCCTCGGGGGTTGGCCGTGTGCTTGCAGACGCGGCCGCAATGCTGTCAGAAAGAAAAATTTATAGATGGTATAGCTTTTTAGTGTGGGCTCCACCTATACTAACCGTGTAATGAATAATTAAAATTAAAGATTACAATATGAATTAACCATCGGGCTTAACGGTAATAGAAATGAACCGAGATGATACAATTATTAATCTAAACAGTGTGGACATCCATCATCGTGGATGAATCATGCAAATAATATTACTAGTAATCAATTGGAGTGTCGCAGCTGTAAAGACGTATATAGTTGGGAAAAAAATACAAAGTTGGTTTTGTTTTTCCGTGGTCAATTTTTAATACTATTACAAATTTATATTTTGGCAATATTATTAAACGACGTCATGGAGACAGCAACAAGACAGATAAAACTAAAAATATCTTACGTAACCCGGAGGATCAGGCTCGGTTCAGCCAGGCGGCACAGTGCATGACAAAAGTCACTCGACAGGGCATGGTGTTGTTCAACGAGAATGTGCATCACCTGCTATGCGCTGCCGTAACGAATGAAGAAGCTGTGGGCATCGGCGAAGCACTGGAAGCCAATGACGGGTATGCGTGGATAAAGAAATGCTTGTCTCGATATAATGCACGGGCGCACAGAAACAGCACGCTGCTGGAGCTGGGCAGACAGAACAACCAGCCCACAATGATACTCGAGCCGTTGCAGGCATTACAACTCCAGGACGTGGAACGCAGAGATGTGGAACGCGGAGATGTGGAACGTGGAGATGTGGACTGGAACGCAATGTCAATAATACGGACAGCCCGGGCATTAACAATAACGAAAACCGCGCACCGGCTCGCCACACAGCTCACACGCGAGCTCCAAAGAGGAAACCTCGAGGTGCAGTTGGCGCCAGCGCCAGCACTGGCATTAATTACGCACTATGCGACGTCGCCACTAGTGCTGAGTGGAGAACCACCCGGGGTGCTGGTGCTGCCGCCAGTACCAGACAGACAACAGTGGGCGCTGCCGACATACCCGCCCGAGATGATACTGCCGCCAGTTTCGTTTCAGAGGATGCCGCCGCCAGTTTCATTCGAGGCGACCATGCCGCCGTCATTCCCATCTCAGATGATGCCGCCACCAGTTCCATTTCAGAGGATGCCGCCGACATACCCGCCTGAGGCGACGATGCCGCCAACATACCCGCCTGAGATGATACCACCGCCAGTTTCGTTTCAGAGGATGCCGCCGCCGGTTCCATTCGAGGGGATGTTACCGCCAGTTTCGTTTCAGGGGATGCCGCCATTATTCCCATCTCAGAGGATGCCGCCGTCGTTCCCATCTCAGAGGATGCCATCGCCATACCCACCTGAGATGATGCCGCCGCCAGTTTCGTTTCAGAGGATGCCGCCGACATACCTGCCCGAGGTGATGATACCGCCGTCGTTCCCATCTCAGAGGATGCCGCCAACATACCCGCCCGAGGCGACAATGCCGCCGACATACCCGCCTGAGATGATGCCGCCAACATACCCGCCCGAGGCGTCGATGCTGCCGACATACCTGCCTGAGATGATGCCGCCGACATACCCGCCCGAGGCGACGATGCCGCCGCCAGTTCCATTCAAGGTGACGATGCCGCCGCCGGTTCCATTCAAGGCGATGATGCCGCCGCCGGTTTCGTTTCAGAGGATGCCGCCGCCAGTTTCATTTCAGAGGATGCCGCCATCATACCCATCTCAGAGGATGCCGCCGACATACCCGCCTGAGATGATGATGCTGCCGTTGTTCCCATCTCAGAGGATGCCGCCGCCGGTTCCATCTCAGAGGATGCCATTGCCATCGCCAATACTTATTGGGCGTCTTATTTCGGTTGCAGCAGCAGCAGCGGCAGCACACATTCCGGCAGATAACACCATCGAAAAAACTCGGATTCATATGGCTGTGGTCGCCGTGCTAACCACCACCTCGCTATTGCCTGCAGTACCTGTCGCTACACTTGCATCTGCAGCCATTGCCGCGGCTATTCCCCAAGTGCTACCAGCACAAATCGTCGTTATTGTTCGCCGGGTCTTGCGTGGCAGTGCACATGAAGGTAATGTACCAACTATTGCCAACATGTAAATGTTCCCCACCACTTACTAACTTGGTTATTGGTATACCCGCAGCATATAGGTGCATCTATTTCGGAGGTTGTCCAGCAGGCAGCTGTTGACACATTGGACGAATTGGGTGTCTTCAACTTGGCGCCAGGAACAGCAAATGGTCTTCATTCAACCCGAGCTGAACTATTGGAGAGGAGCAAGCTCAACCAGCAAACCCCAGCGATAAATGCCGCACTTGTAGCCGCACGAGCTGTGCTGGCTGTAGCTCAAGACGGTGTGCCCCTCGCGCAAGCCTCGATCAGACTGTGCGGCAGCACACAGAGAGACTTTGGCCGGGTGGTTTCCAGCTACAAACACGAATCGACTTGGGCAAAAGTCGATAACGCATACTATCTGGAGCCAGAAGTACTGGCGAATGCTGAGCCCATGCTAATGGAAGAAGCAAAGCGCCTGCACTCTGACTTTCGCCAGCACGTTTACCAGAACTTTGCAGCTCGACTACTTCAGGCCACAAGGTTGGTGCTACGGGCTGGTCGGTTCAAGACCTTCAAATTCTGGATTATGCAGGACGCTGCTTGGGTGGAGCAGGATGCTGATGAAGTACTTGCAGTTGAGCGCCTAGCTCCTGTACTCTGTCGCTTGCCCAATTTGGCTGCATTTCACTATCCCAGCCATTCCTATGGCATTAAAGTCAAGCCCTTGCTGTATATTGCTGCCTACCACGCCTTGTCTGAGCTGCTGTTTACTACCAGGTACCGCTTCAGTCCCTTTCTCCAGCCACCTGGACACACTCTACGCTTTATGCCAGTTATGCCCTATGTCCTACGCAGCTCGCTATTTAATACTCGGATTCCTCCTGCTGTGCCTGCTCTAGGTCAGGTTCTCGGTGAGCACACCCAGCACATTGTGAACCGGTTGCTGCAGGCAGACTCAGTTGGTCTTTCCCTAAAGTACCATCCTGCACAGGCTATTTATAAGCTGGAAGATCGCACATTTCAACCTATGCACCAAGGTCGGCTCCTCTGGTTTGGAACTGCCTATACTAATGGCTACTACATTAACCTGGTGTTTAGTCGGCTGCCTGGGGATTTTAAACTGATGAGGGCTGCTGAGCAGGAGGTCCTAAAGGCAATGCTTAGGGAGTATGGTGACCTAGATGCCCGAATTATGGATTGGAACCAAGCCTATCCATACAATCGAATTGCCCTTTAATAAATAAATATTAAACTAGTGGCTAATAAAGTTGGCAAGATTATTTTCTCATCCCAGATGAATAAATACTATAATGGGCATTAGCAAAAAATCTGTAAAATATTCCTCTAAAGTGAATGGCAATAATCACCATGGATCTACCACTGAGGGGGACATAAATGTATATCCATCTATTGAAACATTATTAAACATGGTCCCATGAGGCTAAACAGTACAGTTAATAATGGAATAATATTAAATATATATATATATCTCCACCCATTGCCAACCCCAGGTAACCATACCTAGGCATTAGCCAACTATACACCAAAAGTAATTTACCATATCAACTGTCCATTTATTAATATTATACTAATTGCATTTAATGCTCAGGAATAAATTTATGTTAGGGCAAATATTAACCTGTTTACAGGTTATAGAGTTAAACTAGCTTTATAAATGCATCAACCAACCAACCAACCCATTGACTGCATATCTTGTGGGTGAAAATAACTGCTAGTATATTTGCACCCTCTATGAGATGGCAGTGGTTAATTTTATTGTTTACAGTTGTTGAGCATCTGGTGGTCCACTGTGCTGTATATTATTTGAATTGGATCTGGGTCAGTTTAATAGTTATTAATGTATTTGCAGTATCCACGGCTGTTTAAAAATTATATATTAACTGTAAATAATTAAATACCAGTTGTCAATTACTATATTTTAAAGAGCCATTACGAGTATTTCCACATTATTTAATTATAGTAATAAATATTAATCCTACTATCTATGATTACGCCCAAGCTGTCCCCCCAGAAAGGTAGACACTGACAGGTTGCTTTTTCCGCCTAGAGTCATTGGTCAAGACGTAGCCCACACAGCCATTCACTATTGTCTGCGTGGTGTCAAATTTCCCAGAAAGGTTTGACCTGCAGTTTATTGGGCGAATTTTGAATCCACGCTGATGCTAAACTGTCACAGCAACCACTTTAACTGACATCTTCTTTGCTGGTTGCCCCCCTGACCAGGTATAAATGAAGCACCTGTTTCTGCTGTTTTTCTGTCTGGTGAATTTCTTCACCCCCAGCCCCACTGTTCTTCTCCTTGAATATTTGCTCAGTCTTTTCCCATGGCCTCACAGACGTTTCCTTATATTGATGAGCTTCCAGTGGCTCAACTAGCTGCTGCTATTCCCCGAGTAGTTACAGTTGATCCAGGAGTAACTCCCCTGCTGGCGGGTATCCACTACCAGCAGTTTAGGCTAAACAACCAGTCCAACCATAATCCAGACGATTCAACTCCACCCTCTTTTCAATTGACTTACAACCGCACTGAACACCGGGAGCTCACAGGCCAGAATCGATTTGCCCAGCAACTACGTTATGATAAAAGCCACTTTGTCAGAGTCCTCCAGTCCAGCTATCACTTGTCCAGCTGCTTTGAGCTGCCTGCAGATTATTGTAGGGCCCATCCTCATGGTACTCGACTGGTCCAGGGACAGCTTATTTCTGTCGCAGAGTTGGAGGAATTTCTAGCTGCAGTGGGCCAAGCTGTTGCTGGAGATCCAGATGGGCTAGAGGAGCTTAATCAAGCTCGGGCAGTTGCTGCCAGCATACTCGACGAATTTTACAGCCAACCTACTGGAGTGGAAGCCATGAAGCCCCGGCACAAAAGGGCTCGGACTCAAGCCCACCTGCAACTGTGTCAACAGATGCTACAACTGTTTCAGCAGGCAGAGGTGAACCAGTCAGTCAAATTGCAGCCTACAGACTGCACAATTATTTTTGGTAAGCTACCCACTGCAAGTGGTTGGTTGTGCCTGGGTAACCGGATGGGTGGTTAATAACTGTAATGTTCTACCTTACATTATATGCTGTGTAGGTGATTGGGTGGGGAACTATCCAGGTCTTCCTCATGCCAACATTGAGGTTATTTCGGCAGGCTTTCCACACCTTTGGATTTACAGTGTGGCTGGCTAAAGAGGGCTTTACCAGCAAGACTTGTCCCCAGTGCTGTGGGCGGTTTGTAGAAAACACTAGTAATTTTATTGAAACTGCTGATGGAAAGTGGTGCCCTCGGCAGGCAGGGGATCCAGTGAATGCTCGCCCGATGCCCTGGAATATAAAGCTCTGTTCCAGTGACAGCTGTATTGGACAAATTATTGGGCCTGAGCCACGGTTTAGAGTTTATAATCAGGATATAGCTGCTGCTCGCAACCTTATGCATATTTTTATTGCCCATGCTGGTGGCCAGGGCAGGCCAGCACGGTTTGAGCCCCCACCCTCCTCCCAGAGAAGAGGATGAAGAATAGGTTTTTTTAGGTTAGGTGTTGTTTGGTGGGGGTGCTACAAATATACCTGGTAGCCCCCCAGGAATATAGCCATGTTTAGTATACTCTATTATCATGTCTAGTGTTTAGTGGTAAAGGTTTTTCTAGCTAGATAACTTTTATCTGAAGGGAAATACTTGTAGTGGGTGGTTTAAATACCTAGCCCTACCAGTTAACTGTGGTTTACCCCAGTTTATTATATATTATCTATTCCAGGTTGGTCATATAAATAACTTTGAACTGGGGGGGGCATGGCCCCTCTGGATGGTTGGTCACTGTAGAGCCACAATATATGGTAAGGTTAGGATGGGCTGAAAGTATCCCCTGTATAGGGTGCAGGGTCCATAAAGTGGGGGCAATTCTACCTGGTGGTTACTGGGTCAGTTGCTTGCCCTCATGTTCATGTTCATATTCATGTTCATGTTCATGTTCAGGTGGTTGTTTTTAGGCCAGTCAGTATACCCCACCTACCCCACCATTCCCACCGACCAACCTATTTCTCTGGGCCCAGTAATAACCATTTATTTTAAAGTATGTATGCAGAGGATTTATACCTAGACATTAATTTTACTACTGGTTTTCCATATATTATAGTTATTTATGCCTGCCATGGTTGCCACCCTGCCTACAGGCAGGATAATGTCCTCTAAATATATTCCTTTACAGTTTACCTATGGAAATGGCCATACCCACCCAGAGCCTCTACTAATACTAATGGGATACATTCACTACGGGTAGATTATATAATGGTAATGTCCCAGCACACTGGATAAACTGGTGGAGGTCAGCCCCCCTGGCAGCAGCCATGAATGCTATCCCTATGGCTGCTAAGGTGGCCCTGGCCTAGGTAAACAATTTGTTGCTCGGTCTACACCAGCTGGGTAATTGAATGTATCCTTTGTGGTTATATATCCTGTATAATTAATGAGAAACCTGTCAACTCTAGTGGCATGGCTAAACATTGGTACAAAGTATGCCCTGTTTTTTGTGGATGAGCAGTTTGAGGTAGCCCGCTATTATATTGAAAACCAGTGGAAGGCCAAAAAGTTGTAGTTGTTTTTACTCCCTAAATAAATAAAGACACACCAGCCAGAGCCATTGCCAAATACATAATTGGAAATTAAATTTACACCATAGATTACAGCCAAAAAATTCAGGTGCTTGGTGATTATAAAAGCCACACCTTTGGCCCCCAGCAGCTGAGAAGTGGCTCCTCTTTACTGTTGGCAAAGTTCTTTTTTTAACACTTTTCTCGAGAGCCTGAGTGCATCTGGGTATTATGGCATCTCTGGTAAGCTGACTGGTGGGGTATATAAACACTAATTACTAACATATCTGGGGTTATTATAACTATCGAGTGTAGGGTGATGAACAGAGTGCAATAATTAGTAAAGTAAGGCACAAACAGCAATATACAAAATGGATTCAGTGACATGCTGGATGGATTCAGCAATGCAGGTCAAGCAGATCCAGCGGTGGGCCAAGCAGATCCAGTGGCAAGCTGAGTGGATCCAGCAGCAAGCTGAACAGATCCAGCGGCGAGCTGGCTGCCATCTAGATTTTAATTAGCATTTTATTATTTTTAATAAATTACCACTGGCTGCAAAAAAAACCTGCTCACAGAAAATTTTGTGATGTCATAAATGCCCAAAAACTGGTAAAAAATAGGCAAGGTTAGTTGCCCGGAATGCACCCGCAGCTAACCTGCATAGGTTTTTTTGCAAACCGCCTATGCAAGCCAAAACAGGTATTGGGGTGCATTTTAAGACGCTGTCATGACATTTGCAAGGTTGGGGCTAATTTCTTTTGGGAAGCTGCCATTGCAATCCGGCCACGGGGAGCCATTCAGGTTGATTTTAGTGGGACTGGCAACCCGGACTATGCTTGACAAGGGCACTGCCTGGTTGATTACTGGCAGGACGTTGGGAGCAACCCTGGGCACACTCAACAAGTTGTATTCAGAGAGCCTGCGGTTAATGAATACTTATTTGGCGTCAGTAGCGCTGAGCAGGACGAGCGACAGATCCACAGATCTTGGGGCCGTTGCCCATAGAGGCGACTGGGTCGCCAGAGACGTGTGGCGAGTAATAAGGTTTGTGAGAGTAATTTATTTAGGTTGCAGCCGTTTGGCAGAGCTGCACCACAAGTGGCAGTTGGGGAGAGTAGAAAACCAAGCGATAGTAGTAGGCAGCGGACATTGCCGCAAACAGAAACCGATAGAATTCCATGACTCGGCTCGCTGAGCTGAGCTGCTTGGATTTTGCTTTGGAGACTGGTCCACATCTTTCAAGGTTGATAACTCCTGAGGGGTTCAACATATTTAGAATAGCAGAAACGGCGACATGAGTACCCGCTATGACCATATCTATCAAGTTATTTCCAATGGACAATTTCTATCGATTTCCACTAAAAAAGCGTACAAAATATAAACAGCTAGTTTGATTTCGTCGTTTGGCACGCTCAGCCAATCTGGATGTAATTGTATCGAGAAATATTCGTGGTGGTCCATTGCATGCTCAACTATTGTTAAAGATTATTTAGAAGAGCGCAGCAATTGCAACCACCGCAGCGGCCAAGGCACCGGCCGAGCGCACGGCGCCAGCACCGCTAGTATCGGAATCCAGGTCCTCGTCCGATTCCGAGTCCAGGTCGCCGGTGCTCTCCTCACTTGAATCGTCCGACGATGAGCCGTCGTCAGATTCCGAAGATGCGTCCGAGGACTCGTCCGAGTCAGTCGAGCTATCGGACTTGTCATCAGACAGGTCGGACTCCTCCGAGGTGCTGTCGCTGGACGAGGACGAGGCGGTCTCGGTCATCGAGGGAATGACGTCGCCGACCTGGTTGACAAAGTCGGCGTAGAGAGGCGAGATTTTGCTGCGCTCCTCGTCGGGCATGTTGGAGGCCAGGGCCAAGAACGAGTCAACGTTGGTTTCAATGGCGCTGCCCAGCATCAGGTTGTGCACGTACGTGGCCGGGAGGTAGGTGAGCGCAGCGACCAGGTCCTGCGACATTGCGCTCAGGATCTGCGGCTGAGCCGTGTTTACGTTCACATCGTCGGCGGCAACAAGCGTGGCCACTAGGGCAAGCCAAGCGGCACCAAACTTCATTATTTTAAAAACTGAACGAGGGCGTATGTAACGAAGAAGGATAAAGGGAAAAAGGGAGGTGTGGGTTTGTCGGTAGTGAATGGATAGGGGACGGGTGATGAAAGAATGGAGCACTGGGTCGGCGAGTGCAATAGAAGGGAATTAAAAAAGATGCGGGGAT
>JANBRV010000181.1:0-12911 GCA_027577835.1 Coemansia sp. RSA 2705
ATCCACGGCTTCCTCGTAGTAGCCACCGGCCACGCACATTTGCATCACCCGAGGCAGCTCGACAAACCGCGTGATGAGGTCCTGCTTGTCCAGAACCCGCTGGATCACCTGTGCCCGTTGGTCCAGTTCGGATATACTTGTAGTAAATTGTGAGCACGCAGCCTCTAACTTTGCCAGTGCGTCCTGTGTCTTGTCGAGCTCGGCTGAAACTCCGCTCACCGCCGGCACCGCAAGCTTATCCAGCTCGTAGATAACCTCAAACATGCTTGCATCGCCCTCGCCGTCACCGCCCCGTAAGTTATCTGCAGAGTTGATGGACATGCCTTCCTGGCTCACAGGCTCGGTTAGTCTGGTCGTTTCGTTAAGCAGCAATGCCGACAGCTCCTTGGAAATGCGCTGCAAATCGCTTTGCAACAATGTCGGTTCCATTTTCAGCGATGCTAACGGCAGGCCCGTCAGGTACTTTAGATACCGCGCAATGCCCTCTTCGGTCTCTGGCTCGATGATCTCGTCGTCGCCGGGCTCAAGCAGGGTCGGAAATAGTCGCCGACACAGCTGCGCATACTCGGGCAGGTCCGATTCGTCAGCAAATTGCCCTTCATGGTAGATTGACGAGCCATACAGGCTCTCGCTTTCAATCTTCGAGGCCATTGAATGCCCTAAAAGTACACAAAAATAGACGCCGGCACGTTGAAAACAAAAGATCGCGTTCGGGCGGATCAGGGGGATATGATTCGAAAGCCCAGATCAAAAAACCCCCAGCGTTATCAATCTTTTGTTGCTCCTTTGCGATTTTTCTCCACAGTATCTTGCTTTTGACGTTTGGCAATGCCGGATCCATTAAGAGTCATTTCGATGCAGGCGCACAAGGCGCGACTGAGCGAGCACGAGCAGGCGGCGCTAGAAACCGCACGCATACGCAAGCGTGTCTACGGCGTGTTTGGACTTGCATTTGGCGGTGGGCTCGGCTACTTTTTGACGCGGCGAACAAAGTCCCGGCTGATGAAAGGATTCGCGATCTTCTTTAACAGCACGTTTTTCGGCTCGCTGTCGTCGAACTACGCGCTCCTGACGAGCATAAAGGAGCTGTCGAACGAGCAAAAGTATCCCAACATTACCGCGTCAATGCGGGACATATCGAAGGAGATAATGCAGGCGAGCGGATACGATCCGAACAATCCTGAGAGCCGGCGTCTGCCTCGCCATAGACCCGATTTTGAGCACCTGCCGCCGTCGGTGCCTGGAGGCGGGAATGCGCAGCACCGTGGACCAAAGTCGCCGTATGACGACTTTGGGACTTCTGATGGTGGAGACCAGCAGCACGAGTTTGGCAACCCGGCGCTGGAGAACGCGCAGGAGCAGTACGAGTTTGGCAACCCGGCTTTGAAACAGTCCAAAGAGCAGCAGCATGAGTTTGGCAACCCGGCGCTGGAAAAATTCCAGGACCAGCCGCAGGCCGTGGCTGGCAATGAAGGCACAGCGCAGGATCGGCAATACGGCCAGCAGCAGCAGCAAAGTGCACTGGCGAAATCTAACTCATGGGACGATATTCGCAAAGGCGCCAACCGCAACGATAACGCCTGGGACAGACTGCGCAAGCAGAGCGGTCAGCAGCAGGACAACACTGCCCAGCAATTTGGCGATGTCTGGGGCAGCCTCGGCCAAAACGGGGGCTTTGAAGGCAGCGACTCCTCGGGAAGCGGCGGGTTCGGATCGGATACGCCGTCGCTAAGCACCAGCGACTTCCCGCGGTCACGCGAGGACTTCCAGGACGACTGGAGAAGAAGCGGCTCGAGCGGATCCAGCGGCGCCTTCTCGACCTGAGATGCACAAAGCCACAGATTTCGGATTGGCCGCATCAATTTCGATCCCTCTTTCTGCTTCAAAAATTCTTTATTGTTTATTTGCCGGATTAGTAAGCGAGAATGTCTGGCGAGCACAATTCGTCAGCGCGCGAGTGGAATCTCGAGGGCGAGTTCAGTCGAATGAATGCAGATGGCGACGGCGACACTCCCATGTCAGATGCCCAGCACCACGGGAGCGAAGGAGCGCAGACGCTGTCGAGCAACAGCGTGCAGTCGCCCGAATACATAACCATCAACACGCAGTTCAGCCCCGGGCAATTAGGCGGCCACAGCTTCACAACTCCTCCGACCAACAGCGTTGCGAGCTTTGGGCCGCAAATTGTCATCGAGTCGTCGCCCGGCAGCGCATCGCAGCACTCATCGGCCTCTACGGGCGACAGCCAGTCGCTGGCCCCAATGCAGCCCGCGGCCGGATCACCTGGCCGAAAGCATCCGCTTGCTGACGCCAAGGCAGGGGAAGGGGCAAGCAATAGCAAGCGGCTGAAGCTCGACCAGGCCGAGGAAGTGTCGGGCAGCAAGGTCGGTCTGGCGACGCTGTTGAATCCCGAGCCGGATCCTAAGGCAAAATCGGGTCGGTCGCGCATTCTGTTCAAGTGTGCGGTGTGCTTGGATATGCCGGATCCAGCAGTCTTTGTGCACCCGTGCGGGCATGTGTTCTGCGAGGTGTGCGCGCAGGGCGCAGTGCAGACTACCATGCGCTGTCCGGTGTGCCGGCACAGCATACGACTGCGCGATATCCGGGTCCTTCAGTTCCGGGTTGCCAAAGTCGGCCGCTGACTTCTCTCCTTTGCTATATTCTACTTTGAAAACCCTTCCTAGATTGAACTAGATAATGCCATACATGATGTATATTCCCTTCATCGCAAACCCCAGGGCTGGCGCCAAACAAGCGGCTTTGTTAGAGCTACTTTCACACTATTAAAACAGAATAAAACAGAAACGTCATACGGATGAAGACGAGGACGACGACGTTCCCGATTCGTGGTCGGCAGACGGGACCACCAGCAGAATGTGCAACCGATTCCGCTTGCTCAGCTTTTGCAAGAACGCATTGAGCAGCTCCCGGTCACCAATGTACTCTGGATGGCGTAGCTTCGAGTCCAGGTTCCAGAACCCCGGCTCGTGTGTCCGCGCATCGTACTCCCGCTCCTCCCGCTCAACCGCCGATCGCGCCGCTCGCGGCTCGCCCACATAGCTCGTGGGCACTTCGGGAACCGTTAGCACCTTGTCAAAGTGCTTCAACGCAAACCAGTGGCCGCGGCGGAAGAACCAGTCCGGCTGGATGTGCACGATAATGCCGACGCAGCCGCTCAAGTCGGCGTCCTCAATGCCCGTCCGCTTGTCGTGCCACAAGAGATCGTACCCCTTCTCGTTCAGCGCAGCAATGATCACGTTAATGTCGTAGTACCCGAACCCGAGAAAGTTCTTGTGCGAGTTGAACTTTAGCCAGCCGCTCTGCTCTGGGTGCAGCTCGTGCAGGTACTTTGCAATCCGCTCGAGATCAGCGTGGGTGAACACTTCGCGCTGTAGCACGTTGTTGAGCGAGTGCTTGGCGCACAGCCAAAAGCTCTGCTGCTCGTGATAGATGGGCGATTCCCGGAGCTTCATCTGTCGTCGCGCGGTAGCGGCGGCGTGGCGCTCAACAATATACAACCTATATTTCGGTCGGTTGGGGGAGGAGTTGCAGTCGACAGCGCCAGAAATAAACCAGACAGTTAGTATTCGGGAAAGAGGCGAAGCGCAGAAAGAAAGAGATAACGCCATTGCAGCATCCTCCTCCTCGCGGCCAACCAGGCGGAATTGTCTCTCCGGGTGAGCGAACACACCAGAAATCCTCCGCTCAAAGTTCCCGTCGACACCTCGGAAATAAATAATTCTCCGCGAACTCACCCGACTTTAGACATTAGCACGATGAAAATGTAACACGTGAGCACCAAGAGAGCGACAAGAACCAACAACATACGGCTCGCAGAGAAGAGCCTGGAACGCTAGCGAGCATAAAACAGCATAAAGGAATAAAGGCGGCGAGCGTGGCAGACACAGGCAAGAAAAAGGGGCAGCCAAGACTGGCAGGAGTTGTGGCTCCCGTTAATTCGCTCTCTGGATTAAATATCTAATCACGAGCCTCATCTTATCACAGATTTTTGGGCGTGATTATCGGCGCCGGCAAGGCCTTCATTTCCACGTTTTGCGTTCTGTTGATTGATTTGTCTGAATTCTCCGCTTGAATCTATAGAAAGGTATGCACGCAGGCGCCTCCAGACGGGACGTAGGGAAATCAGCACGCACACAGGCTAACCAACATTGCCAGATCTAGAATGTACGCAAGAGCGGCGAGCAAGATAGCAGCGCGCGGATATGCCTCGGTGAGTTCGCCTGTGGTCAGCACAGCGAACGGGATCAAGGTGGCGGCCCTGGGCAACGACTCTGGTCTGGCATCCCTGTCCCTGGTGGTCAACGCGGGCTCGCGGTTCGAGACCGCCGAGACCGCCGGAGCCGCGCACTTTCTCAAGGCGTTTGGGTTCCGGAACACGCAGGGGCGCACGTCGTTCCGGACGATTCGCGAGGCGGAGCTGAACGGCGCAATGTTGAGCGCCGAGGCGACGCGTGAGAACATTGTGTACCGGGTGGAGTGCTTCAAGGAGGCGGTGCCGTATTTTGTCGAGGTGCTGGCGGAGCTGGCGACGGCGACAAAGTACGCCGAGCATGAGTTCAACGAGGTGGCACGCGTGGTGGCATTTGAGGCCCTGAGCGCACGCACGGACGCGGCGACGCGCGCGCTGGACGGCGTGCACCAGGCGGCATTCCGCAGCGGCCTGGGCAACTCGCTGTACGCGCCGGCTGCGGCGCCGGTTGCTACCGGCGGCGCGGTGGCCGAGTATGCGCGGCGTGCGCTGACGGCCGGCCGTGTGGCTGTGGTTGGATCGGGGGTCGATGCGCAGGAGCTGGCGCAGCTGGTGGGCGCGTCAAAGCTGGCGGAGCTGCCGAGTGAGAACGCGCTGGCGTCGGCGCCGACGGCCTTTGCTGGTGGCGTGCAGCAGCTGTACGAGACCGCTGCACCCGTTGCGCACTACGCGTTGGCATTTTCGTGTGCGCCCGAGGCGGCGTCGACGCTAGCCGCGCTGCTGGGCACGCAGCGGCGTGTCAAGTGGGGCCATGGCGGCTCGGAACTGGCGCAGGCCGCAGCGCAGGGTGGCTTTGCTGCCGACGCGTTCTCGTTTGCCTACTCGGACGCCGGTCTGGTGGGTGTGCTGGTGTCGGCACCGACCGCGCAGCTGCGTAGCGCAGTGGAGACGGTGGCTGCCACGGTACAGAAGCACATTGCGCGCCCCAGCGCCAATGCTGTGCAGCGCGCGGTGGCAGCGGCCAAGGTAGATGTGGCCGAGCAGCTGTCCTCGCAGACGGGCGCGGTGCGTGCGCTGGGCCAGATCGCGCTGGGCCAGAACGCCGCCACATTGGAATCGGTTGAGAAGGCCGCTGGCTCGCTGTCCAAGACCGCCGAGTCTGTGTTTGCGTCTAAGCCTGTTGCCGTGTCTATCGGTCTGTCGCAGTCGACGCCCTACGTCGACACCCTGGGCTTCTAACTTTTACATCTCTTATCTTTTTTTCTGAAGAACATTTGATCTGATCAGCGGCGTGGATCCGAAAACCCTACCAATGTGGTAAAGCTTGGTGGAGAATTTTACAGCCCTTTTCACACCTAGTACCTCAACTTTATTTTATATTCACATGGCCGAGGCATTGCAAAATCCCGTGGCGATCTCCGACAGCGGCGAGGCAGTGCTGGCGCGCGAGGCCGTACACAGCGAGCGGCGGGCGCATTCGGCGACCGAAGCCGAATCGGTATACGAGGTCGAGCGCACTGCCAAGCTGATCAGCGACGGCGGATACAAACGTGTAGCGCTGCAATTCCCGGACGAGCTGCTTGCCGACTCAACGCTGGTGTCTGATCAGCTGCGGCAGCGCGTGTCGGCGCAGATATTCGTCCTAGCCGACACTTCGTATGGCAGCTGCTGCGTCGACGAGGTTGCGGCACTGCACTATGATGCCGACCTGGTCGTGCACTATGGCCGCACATGTCTGAGCCTGACGTCGCGGCTGCCCGTGGTGTACGTGTTTTGCTGCGAGCCCGTGGATTCTGAGCATGTGGCCGAGTGCGCGAAGCGCGAAGATCTAGGCGAAAGCCGGTTGCTCCTCGTTGCCGACGTGCCCTACGTACATGCGCTGGATGCAATTGCCGACAGGCTACGCCCCTGCGTGGCTGAGATGGTAGTCAGCCGCGTTTCGGCACAGGACGGCGTCTATGTGCCGGGTGCAGACACTGAGGGCGTGAAGCTAGGCCGCACGTGGGAGCTGGACCATCCAGTTGGCGACTATACGCTGCTGTACATAGGCGACGAGAGCCCGACGCTGACCAATCTGTTGGTGACCAAGCGCTTTGGCGCTGCTTATAGCTATTCCCCGAGCCAGCGCACGCTGCGGGCCGAGTCGGGCAAAGCCAACCGCCACCTGAGCCGCCGCTACTACATGGTGCAGCGGGCGCGCGACGCCAACATTGTGGGCATTGTGGTGGGCACCCTGGCGGCTGCGCGGTACCTGCGCGTGGTCGAGGCATTGAAGCAGCTGCTGCGCCAAGCCGAGCGCAAGTTCTACGTGTTTGTAGTAGGCAAGCTGAACGTTGCCAAGCTGGCCAACTTTGCCGAAATCGAGGCCTACGTGCTGGTGGCCTGCCCCGAGAACTCGCTGGTGGACTCGAAGGAGTTTTTCCAGCCTGTGGTGACACCGTACGAGATGCTGTTGGCACTGTCACGGTCTCGCGAGTGGTCGGGAGACTACATCATTGACTTTCACAGCTTCCTGGAGGAGTCCGAGCTGGACCAGGACTTTGGCGGCGACGACGACGAACCGCATTTCTCGCTGGTTACCGGCAAGCTGCAGAAGACGCGGCGGTACGTGGCTCAGCAGGACGAATCCAGTGGCGGCGACGTGACTGTGCGCTGCAAAACTGAGATTGCGCAGTACATGGGCAGTGCGGCTGCAGAGCACCTGCTAGCCAGGTCGTTCCGTGGACTCGGCCATGACGACGACTCGCACGAAGTCGAGCCGATGCTGGCCGTCGAGGGGCTCTCGGGAATTGCGTCCAAGTATAGCCACGAAACGGGAGAATCAAAATGTGGGGAGAAGAAATAAACAAGGGCGCAATTTTGCCTTTTTGCGCGGAGTAGAAGAATGAACAATCTCGAAATATAGAGCTAATGTATACTGCGATATGAAGCTAGCAAGAAAAAGGCGGGGAGAAGAACATTTGGTTTATAAGAATTACTGGCAAGAAATATGCAAACTCCCGCCCTCAATTCCCTTCTATTGCTTCTTGCGTTTCTAGTATTTTCAAACACATAATGCGGTCCGAGACCTCGTCGTCGTCGTCAGCAGCGTCAACTGCGTCGTCAGCATCGTCCACGCCGTCGCAGCGCGTCGAGTCGTTCCAGGCGGTATGGAAGCTGCACTGCAAGCACTGCCATGTGCTGTGGAGCTCCCGCGGCATGGAGGCCATTGTGATGGCGCGGCCGGCGATCCGCTGCTTCTCGACGGACCTGCCGCCGCTGGGTTGCGACATTGTGCATCAGCCGGTGGCGCCGCCGATCGCCGACATGCTGGTGGACTCGGGCTGCCACACATGCAGCTCGCTGACCCACCACGCGCGGCGCTTCGACCTGGCGCCCTCGGGCCCCTGCGACTGCCACGTGCAGGACATTGCCTGCCTGGGCTGCGGCAACATTGTCGGCTACTACATCCACCGCCCGTGCTTTCGCTGCTTGGCGCAGCGCCTGCGCATCAAGCAACGCGGCTTCCAGCATCTGTGGACGTTCTACCAGGACAACGTAGTGGCGGTACAGCGGGAAAACGAGGTCGGCGAGCCCGTAGGGTGGGAGGAGTTGCCGTCACCGCCGCCGCCGATGGCCTCGGTAATGCGCAATAATAGCATTGCCCAGGTGCTGCAGTCAGACCCAACGCCGCTGAGACAGTCAACGCAAACGGGCGCGCAGCGGAGAGACGAGGTACTGGAGCCGCTGTGCCCGCAGAAGCCCCGGAGGCTGCCGGCGCCGCCGCCCGCCGGACTGTCAAACTGGCTGTTTCAAACTGGGCTTGACTGCATGGTCAAGTGGGAGGAGGTGACGCTGAGTCGTTAGAGGCTAGATCTTGGTAGTATTTTTTAATTGCAACAGGGTCTTTGCAAACACTTTATTGGCACATGTAACGATTTTATCCAATCTCAAAGATTTCCTGAAGCTCCTGGCCGACTGCATGAGGAATTGTAGGCAGCATTGACCTGCTTGTCTGGCTGCCGGCCAGCCAATGCGCGAGGCATTCCTTTGGCTATATGTATTCTGCACCCTTGTTGGTTCTGCTATAATTAGAGGGACAGTTTTTTATGAATTTTTCTGGTCATGTATTTAGAACCACAATTGTCGCAGCAAATAGCCTAAATCATGCCAAGCAGCACAAACAGCAAGGTGATAAAAGAAAGAATGCACACTCAACAACTTATATAAAAATTACCGGCATACTGCAAACTTAATAAGAAGTTAATAGTGCATTAGTTGCAAAGTGTTTTTGTGGCCATATGTATTCCAGTCAATCTTTTATGACCAAGGGTGTCTTTCTTTTACTTTTTCTGTATTAATAAAATGCGCATGTTTGCCATAGCTCCAGCCATAACCAACCAGCGTACATTGTAGCTGCTGGTTTAAACATTACAATGTTTTAACCAAATTGCATAACCCACATAATAATGAATAAACAGGTTTCGCTTATGCACCTGTACCTACACCTGTGCCCAATAAGATGGATAGATAATAATTCTAGACAGCCAGCTCTGTGGCAAGCTGTATCTAATTGAATTTACTACCCTTCTCAATGTTTCCTAGGATGCAGCTACAGGTACATAAGTGAAACCTTTTTATCGTTTATTATGTGTTGATCATATATGCAATACAATGGTCACTACTCCTGTACTCAGAGCATGTAAGCCATGTAGGAGCAACCAGCTTGATAAAAGGGGATGAGGAAGAAAATAAAAGAGATGGCAATGGTTGTCTGAGGTCTGGAGGGTCAGGAAACATCAGTCTTTTTATAGCCTGGCTCCAACTGGCAGCCATAGAGTAAAAAAATTCATGCTGACTGGAAAGTCCCAACCATGAATGCCAAGAAATGCCAAGAAATTCTGGAAGCTCTTGCTAAAAGCCAGTCAACCTTTG
This sequence comes from Coemansia sp. RSA 2705, assembly GCA_027577835.1. Lineage (NCBI taxonomy): Eukaryota > Fungi > Kickxellomycota > Kickxellomycetes > Kickxellales > Kickxellaceae > Coemansia > Coemansia sp. RSA 2705. The sequence continues at coordinate 9,125 of JANBRV010000181.1, forward strand.
CCGAAGGTCATTTTTATTACAAAGCCAGTCAATGCTGCATCTTCTGCAAATCATATAGGCTAAGAGTGCGGGGGGGGGGTTGGTTGGTCCATTTAGCTAGCACTAGAAGCTATGGCAGTTAATATTGGCATTTATAGTAGTGGACAGCAGGCGATTATTTAGTTAAACTGTCCAGATTGCTGACCAAGCTAGTGGCAAACAAATCATAATCTATTTTTAATAAATATCATTCGCCTAAATATCGAGTTACCTGTCGGGGTTAACGTACCATGTCATGTTTGACATGAACTGAAAAAAACACTCCCTCGGAAATGCAAACAAGCTACTTGGTGCCAGTAATGTAGCTTACGCCTTTGTCGATGTTATCGCGCAGCACGCTGGCAGCAATTTCAATCCCCTTACGCTCAAGCGTGTTGGGCTCTGTCGGCAGCGCAACAATCTGCTGTACGCCTGCTTGGCCCAGCTCTACGGGCACGGCAAAATACTCGAGCTGCCCGGCACCGAACCTACGGATCTGCTGGGCACCCCCAGGATCCGCGGCCAGCGGCACCAGCGCCAACTCCACTGTCAGCGTCCCCTTAAACGCTACGACCAGGCTGTTGGTAAAACGGGCAGCCGCATGGGCCATTGACAGCGTAGCCGAGCCTCTGCCTTCCTTGGCCTTGACCACCTCGTCGCCGCCATACTGAATTCGCTGTACTAGCCCTTCGGCTTCGGCCGGCGTCAGCTCCAGCCTGGGCGTGGCCATTGATAGCAGTGGTACAATCGTGTTGCCCGAGTGGCCGCCAACAATTGGGATGTGGAGCTCGGCGGCGTCGGTTTCTGGCCGCAGGTCGCGCACAAACCGCGATGCCCGGACGCTGTCCAGCGTGGTGACGCCGAACAGCCGCCGCGGGTCATACACGTGCCGGGACTTTAGCACCTCGGCGGCAATGGGCACCGTCGAGTTGACTGGGTTGGCAATGATTGCGATGAGTGCACGTGGACACGTGTCAGCAACCGCCTCGGTGAGCTCGCGGACAATGCTCGCGTTGACGCTGAACAGGTCGTCCCGGGTCATCCCGGGCTTGCGCGGCACGCCGGCTGGGATAACTACAATGTCGATGCCCTGCAATGCCCGGCGGAGCTGCGCTGCGCCAGCGTGGTGCTCGACAGAGACGTTGCTGTTGATGTGCGAGATGTCCGCGGCCACGCCAGGCATGTTGACAATGTCATAGAGACTGAGCCGGCTGATGCCTGGGGTGAGCATGAGCAGCAGAGACAGCGGCTGCCCGATGCCGCCGGCGGCGCCAAGCACAGCAACCGAAACCATGTTGAATAATACAGTGTTTTGTCAAGCTTGTGAAGAAAGAGGCAATGACAACATGTGAGCATTGCGAGGCTGAGCCGCAAAAGCAGCCGATGATTTGATTTTCTATCACCTTGTTCTTTGGCCCGTTTCTAGTTCGCTTGGGCATGCCGATTACTGGATCGCACCGTCGACAATCGTCCTGGCACAGAGCCCGGTGTTTCCAGATCGGCCGCGTGTTCTCAAAGAACAAGTAAATATATTAGAAACATTTCTTTCTTAAGCTTTCCGTCTCAAACCCGGCCCTTCATCCGCGAGGCAATGGTGCGCAGGTTGGCGTAGATTTTGCCTGGCGGACTACCCATGATCAAGCTCGAGATGGCGTTTTTGGCGATTTTGATGTTCTGGTACGTACCCATCAGGTGGATTTTCGAGTCGGCCAGCACGATTCTCGTCTTGGTCGCGTTCTCAATCGTGTACTTTGTCTTACCGTCCTTACCGGCCAGTCGCCCGATCGCTCGCGACATATGGTCGCCATTCAGGGTCTTCACGTCTTTGATCTCGAACGAGTCCAAAAACAAGTCCTCCATACGCAGAAGCGCCAACGAGTCCTCGGGCGAGAACCCAAGGCAGTAGGCACGCACAAAGTCGGCGGCCTTTTGCACGGCGCCGGCGTCCTCGGTTTCTTCGCAGGTGCGGATCTCGATCATCCGCGACTTCGGGTTCATCCGGATTTGCAGTTTTAGGTGCTCGACTATCGGCGAGTATATTTTCAGCCAGTCGCGCTTTAGCGGGCTGAAGCGGTGTGGCGGCACACGTACACGGCGCTGCTCTTTGCGCTTGTCCTGGAGCTCTTTAGCTGATAGCGGGCCGAACACGGGCTTGTCGCCAGGTGTGGATGTGCTGGGCGCGGCGCTGGGCGTCGGGACGGCGAGCTGGTCGGCAGTAATCACCACCTCGTCCTCGTCCATCGCCGTGGCTGCTGTGACTGCTGCTGGCTGCTCGGCAAGCGACATTTGAAAAAAGTAAGGGTGTTGTAGCTATTCTAGAATGCACAGAAAATAAAGAACGAAGCGCCGAGCGTGCCGTTGGCCTTTCCTTGTGCTTGGAGCAAGGGAAACAAAATTTTTTGGATCGAGATCAAATTGGCGCAGAGCTTGATTATCGAAGCGAGATTTGATTTTTGGCAGCCGCCAGTGACGTTCAAGGCTCACAGCTGCCGAGCGGGGAAAAGGGTCTTCTTTATTTGCCTCTGCTAATTCCACTTGCAAAATCACATTTTCTCTCTCGAAATGGTATGGACTCTGAGTAGACTGGCTTCTGGGGCAGCTATCCGATTACACGCACTAAGCAGGACCAAGTTGCTGTGAACCATGTAGCACGGACGGCGTCGGCAGCACGAGCGCGAACCGACCGCAGACGAGAAGGCGCAGGCACAGCAGCGGGTTGAGCGGTACTGTGCGCTCAGCACCCAGGTTGCGGAGCTCAAAGCCGCAAATACATACACGGTGGAGGCGCTGTCGCTGACCAAGCAGCTGCTCGAGCAAAACACCGAGCTGCACAGCGTATGGAACTACCGGCGGCAGATATTCATGCACCTGGATAGCTGGCAGGACATGGACGCGCGGCAGCAGGCACTAGAGCGCGAGCTTGCGTTCTTGCTGGAGATTATTACCAAGAACATCAAGAGCTACTGGATGTGGAACCACCGCGTGTGGGCGCTGGGCGCGCTGCCGCGGCCCGAGTGGCAGCGCGAGCTCGGATTGGTGGCAAAGCTACTGGCACTGGACGCGCGCAACTACCACGGATGGAACTACCGGCGGTTTGTGGTTGCGCATCTGCGGGCAGCCAGGGAAGATGCTGGTGCGGTGGACGAGCAGGAGTTTGCATTTACCACCGAGCAGATAACTCGAGACTGCGCCAACCACGCAGCATGGCACAACCGCAGCAAGCTGTTGCCGGCGATTCTGGCGCAGCGCGGCGAGCCGCAAGCGGTGCTGCAGGCCGAAACCGATCTGATACTCAACGCAATATACACGGACCCTGACGACCAGAACGCATGGCTGTACTACGACTGGCTGCTGGACATCCAGACGAGCGACACGGACCGCGTGCGGCTGCTGCGTGGCAAGGTTGCGGCGATCCGCGAGCTGCTGGAGCTGGAGGAGGACGGCAAGTGGCCGCTGGTCGAGTTGGTCGGCGCGTTCGCAGAGCTGGACAAACTGCAGCCAGGAGCTGTCACCGACGCCGAGAAAGGGGAGGCCCTGGAGACGCTGCGCAGGCTCAAGAGCATCGACCCGCTTCATATCGGCAGATACACTGACATGCTGCGCACACTGGGTGGACGGTGGGGCTCATTGGCGACCTAGGCTAGAGAGGGATGGATTTGTTATGCAATAAAGGATGCTAGAAGAGCAGAGAAGAGGGGTGGTTTTCAGGAGAGCAGGTGGATGTTGGGGCGCAGGCACTCTTCCTCCAGTAGTTTCAAGTGGATGACCT
>JANBRV010000182.1:0-12903 GCA_027577835.1 Coemansia sp. RSA 2705
GACAGCCTGGCGTTTGCCGCCGGACAGTTTAGCGCGGCGGCGGCGCTGGAGGCCAACGGCGCGGTGCTGTTGACGCCCAAACAGAACATCCAGGCAATCGACATGATGGGCTTTGACCTGCAGCCGACCGAGGCGGGCCAGTTTGTGGTCAACTCGGGCATGTGGTACGCCAAGAGCAACGGCTCGACGCCGGTGCTGGTTGTGGGCGGGCAGTTCCGCACGCTGGACGGCGGCGCCAACGTGGCGCGGCTCGAGGACGGCAAGTGGCGGAAGCTGGGCGACGGTGTCAACGGCGAGGTGCTGACCATCAACAACGCCGCGAACCTGCTGTTTGTGGGCGGCGTGGCCAACATCAGCGCCGACGCGTCGGATAACGAGTTCGCCGGGCTGACGGTGCTGGACATGGACAAGGAGCGCGTGTACGAGACGCAGCGGCTGCAGGGGCCCGACGGCACGTCGGCGGACGTGCGCGTGAACAAGGTGGCGATCCGCGCCGACACGTCGATGGTGGTCGTGGGCGGCAACTTTACCGCTGCCGGCGGCATGCTGTCGTGCCCGTACATTTGCACACTGGACATCAACGAGGGCCAGTGGTCGCCAATGGCCACCAGCTCGCTGATCGACCAGGTCACCGATCTGCTGTTTGTCGGCGAGCGACTGATAGTGGGCGGCACGTTCAAGAACGGCACGCAGCCCACGCGGTATCTGCGGCAGTACGACTTTGGCACCAACGCCTGGTCGGACATTGACGGCGCCGACAAGCTTCCAGGACCGGTCACGGTGCTCACTGTCGCCTCGGACGGCGAGGAGACCACTGATGGCTACTATATCGTGGGCGTGTCGATGGACGACGCATCGCCGTACTTCCTAAAGTACGACGGATCCACGGTCATCAGCCCCCAGTTCACGATTGGCGCCCACAGCACCATCAACGGGGTGCTGGAAGTGCCGCGCTCGCGCATTCCAAGCTCGGTTCTGGGCAGCTCATCGTCTTCGTCAGGCTCGCTGACCCGGCGCGCCGATGCGCCGGTGATTCCGCCTGGCTACGTGCTGGCCATATCTGGCGATCTGTATCTGCCCAACGGTCAACGCGCATCGAGCGCGTTCTTCTACGACAATCAATGGGCGCCGTTCATGTCGACGGTCCAGAACGACGGCTCGTCCGGATTCATCAGCTCCGTGTTCTTTGAGATTCCGCCGACTAACGTGTACCAGCGGCACCGACTTTCGGTCGCGCTGGTCGTCATCATCGCCATCGCCATTGCGCTGGGGATCACGTTCCTGATCGTGCTGGTGGGGCTGGTGTACATCTACCTGCGTAACCGCCGCGAGGCGGCGGCAACTGCGTCGGCGGCATCGGCAGCGCTGGCAGCGACCACAGCTGGCGGCACGACCAAGACGCCGCTCAATGCGACAATGCTGGGCGCTGGTGCTGCGGCGGGTGCTGCGGGTGCGGCTGCGGGCGCGCGGAACTTGCAGAGCAACGGCTACCACAATGCGGCACGCGATACGTGGGGCACCGATGCAGTGGCGGGCGAGCCGGTCTCGTTTGATAACATTGCGCCCAACACTGGCCGCCTGAATTCTGGCTCGCCGATGGGGCTGGCCGGCCTGGCCGCTGCCGGGCGGAAGGCTGCCGTGTCGTCGGACACGTACGTGCAGCACGATGCGGGCAAAAAGGGCGACATAAAGTACGACGACGCCAACGAGAGCCTTGATTCGATATTCGAGTCGGCAGCTGCCGAGGCGGAAGCTGAGGCCGAGAACGAGGCGCGCGAGCGTGCCGCATCGACCGGCAGCTTGGGATCGGAGCTAGCAGCAGCTGGTGGTGCTGCGGCGTATGCGATGCCGGCGCCGCGGCATTACGATGGCCAGGACGCGACAGGCCGGTCCGTGTCGCCTGATCAGTCGCGGACCAGCATGTACCGGTCCGACTCGACGAACCCGTTCGAGCAGCGTATGGCCATGCGCGAGTCGCAGGGCGCATTCCCGCCGGCCGGTCCGTTTTCCGGCGGCGGCGACGACGGCCTCGGCCATGTGCCGATGCCCAGCCCGCGCCACATGCACAGCGAGCAGGCCACGGCTGCCGCGCTGGCCGGTGCCACCGGCGCCAGTCTGGCCATGGCCAAGGATGTGCGGCGGCGGTCCGAGTCGGCGAGCACCCGCAACACGGATGCCGACTACTCGTCGTCGTCGCGGCCGTCGGGCGAATCGTCGGTGGGCGGGTCGTCGGCGCACCTGCCGATCCGGGACTCGCTGAAGCAGCACCCGGTGTTCTACGCAAAGTTCACGTTTAGCTCGCGCGAAACTGGCGAGCTGGGGTTCCGGGCGGGCGAGCGCGTGTTTGTTATTGACCAGAGCGACGAGATCTGGTGGATGGGCGTGGTGGACCACGGCCCCGACCAGCCGCTAGAGCAGGGCGTGTTCCCGGCCACCTACGTGAGCAGCGAGCCGCCAAAGTCGACCGATTGGGCCGAGCTAATGTAACCATCGCTAAACTTTTCCAATATATGATTCTTTCCCCATAACCGGACCGGAGCTGCAAGTGCACGCTGGCTGTGCCTTGCTGGGGCCGCCTCAAAGTTTTCTCTCTCTTTTTCTATTTGTGCTGCCATCAACTTTTTTTATTTCTTTACACAACCATGTCCGCAGCAAACAGCGACCACGAGATGACAGAGCCAACAGAGCCAGCGACGCTGGGCAAACCAGCGACCGAGTATGGGCTGCCCAACGACGAGATCCTGGTCGAGGTTCCAGTGTACCTGACACAGAAGCTGGCCAAGCAGCTGCACCTGTTGCAGTACCCACAAAAGAACAGCACTGTGCGCAAGGGCGAGCTGAACCCGCGCGACGCGCGGATAAAGCCGGTGCACGGGCAGCTGGAGCTGGACATTCCGCTGGACGTCGATAGCCCGATGTACAACGACGAGCGCGGGCGCGAGCTGGGCGGCGGACTGGGCACGGGTCGGCGGCTGGATATCACCACGCTGGGATCAGTCGATATTCCCAAGAACAGCGACTATTTGGCCGGCGTGATCCACCACGGCGAGCTACATTTGACGAACATTGCAAAGGTAACGCAGCTGCGGCCCAGCCTAAAGTACCTTGACCGGCTGGCAGAGAAGAAGCTGGCCGAAAGCAAGATCGACGATTACGAGGAGCCTGACGACGAGAAAGACGCAAAAACACAAACCATACAGGTTACAGTGCGGTCGGCGCAGGCCGAGGAGGCGCTACGCCAGCAGCAGCACTCGATTGCGTTTATTCAGAAGAAGCTCGAAGAGGAGCCCTGGTCCCGGCTCAGCTACTATGACGTTGGCACCAGCGAGTCAGTCTCAAAGTGCGGCAAGCTGGTGGCCACGAACCGGGAGCCCTTGGTGTGCCGGACCACGCCCGACGAGTACCTGACGTCGGTCATTGGCAGCACTGCTCCGGATGTTTGAAGAATGTGTTATTTATACCGAATAAATGGGACCTGCAGCGTATCTAGAGCGCTTCGATGACAATGGCCACGCCCTGGCCGCCGCCGGCGCAGGCAGAGCCCACGGCGTAACGGCCGCCGGTTTCCTTCAGGCGGTGCGCCAGGTGGCCCATGATGCGCGATCCAGAGGCGCCCAACGGGTGGCCCAGCGCAATGGCGCCGCCCGACGCATTGAGCTTGGCCGGATCGATATCCAACGCCTTGGCGCACGACAGCACCTGAGCCGCAAACGCCTCATTGATCTCGATCAGGTCCATCTGGCCGATCGACAGCCCGGCCTTTTCGACGGCCCCACGGATAGCTTCCACCGGCCCGATCCCCATGATCCCGGGCTCAACGCCCACAACGTGGTACGAGACAATCCGTGCCAGCGGCGCAATGCCGTGCTGCTTGACCGCACCCTCACTGGCGACAATCACTGCGCTGGCGCCATCGCTGATTCCCGACGCATTGCCGGCCGTCACCACGCCGTCCTTCTGGAACACCGGCCCCAGCCGAGCCAGGCCCTCAATGGTAGTTTGCGGACGCGGGTGCTCATCGCAGGCCATCTGCTCGATCGCACGCTTGACCTTGACCTCAATCGGCGCGATCTCGCTGGCAAACACGCCGGCCTCGTGGGCCTGCGCCCAGCGCTGCTGCGACTGCACCGCAAACTTGTCGCACTCTTCGCGCGTCACGCTGTATTTGGTCGCCAGTCGCTCGGCGGTGATGGCCATGGGCACCGAGGTCGGATAGCGGTCGGTCAGCGCAGCCATAAGCGTGTCCTCCATCTTCAAGTACTCGGGCCCAAACTTGGCGCCCCACCGCACGTTGCGCAGCGCATACGGCGCCTGGCTCATGCTCTCGGACCCGCCGGTAACCACAATGTCCGCGTCGTCTGACTTGATCTCCTGCACTGCGTTGATGATCGACTGGAATCCCGACGTGCACAGCCGGTTGACCGTGTTAGCCGGCGTGGTCACCGGCAGCCCGGCGCGGTGCCCAACGTGCCGCGCCAGGTACGGCGCATCCGTTGAGGTCTGTAGCACGTTGCCAAAGATCACCGACTGCCGCGGGCTTGTGCTCTGCCGCAGGTGCGCCTGTGCGGCTGCTGGTAGGCTGTCGATAGCCGCCTTGGCCGCGATGCCGCCGAGCTCGTTTGCGGTCAGGTCCTTGAGCTTGCCGCCAAACGCGCCAAACGGCGTGCGCTTTGCTGCGATAATAAAGGACTGCGTTGCCATTGCCAAGCGATAGAGGGGGTGTTTCTGGGATAATGCTGGAGATAAGCGAAGCTGGAAGAGTGCTCCGTGCGCACGAGAGGAACCCTTTAAGGCCCGGATTTTCACATGCTCGCTGCCACATGTGACATCCTGGCGGGCGTTCCCTGGATCAAGCGGACCTGATCTGCGAACGCCTAATTACCACGGGTGTGACGTGAGCGAAAATGGGTTGCGCTCGTCGGTCTTTGCGGGGAGTTTGTCACTTCTGCTCTGCAGCACTCTTTGTCGTAATTTTATACTTGTATCGCGCTGTGTTATGTCCGAAGCTCCTGAGGCGCTTGTGCTGACTGAAGAGCCCATAGCGGATGCCGGCGGTGCTGGAGGTGGGTGGAAGGACTTTGTTGCTGGAAGGTAGATATCACCGGTTTAGCGCCAGCCGGGAAGATGGGTGCCAAATGCTCTCTAACTCGAAGCATCCGCGACTCTGGCTTTGTGTAGCCTTGCCGGCGCCGCGCAAGTAGTCGTTGGACATCCACTAGACACGATAAAGGTACGGCTTACAAGCAGTAGCGATGTTTTCCAGCACGATTCGGCCGATTTCTTCAGCTAACCCGGACTATTGCACACTTTGGATCCTGGATGGCGTGATCGAGATTGTTCTGTAGGTCCGCATGCAGATTGAACAGGCGGGTGTGTTCAAAGGGCCGATGGATTGCTTGGTGAAGACCGTCAGAAACGAAGGCTTTTTAGGCTTATACAAGGGCATGGCGTCGCCGCTGGTTGGTATTGCGGCAGTGAACTCGCTGCTATTTTGGGCGTACTCTTACGGGCGCACACTGTTGACTGGATCGGCTGACGTCACTCCCACGCTTGGCCAGGTGGCGGTGGCCGGCGCTGGTGCCGGCATTGTCAACAGCGTGTTGGCATCGCCAGTGGAACTTCTCAAGGTGCGTCTACAGGTGCAATACAGTACTGCAACGGGAGGCGGCGCTGTTTTCCGTGGACCAATCCCGCTAGCCAGGCATCTGGTTCAGCAGTTTGGCGTGCGAGGAATTGCCTGGGGATTCTGGGCAACGGTTGCCCGCGAGATTCCCGCATATGCGGCATTCTACTCGGGATTCGAATTTGCCAAGCGGAGCTTTGCGAATGCGCTCACTGACGGCGATGCGAGCAAACTCAGTCCGCTGCCTCTGATGCTCTCGGGGTCGGTGGGTGGTGTCAGTTACTGGCTTGCCAGCTATCCGCTAGATGTTATCAAGAGCCGCGTCCAGAATAGCAAAGCACCGCCTAGAGGCATTGGCTATATTGCTGCAACGGCCAGCGATATCATGGCCGAGCAAGGGATCAAGGGGTTCTTTCGTGGATTCTCGCCCTCAGTTATAAGAAGCATACCGGCTGCAGGCGTCACGTTTGCAACCTATGAGCTGGTCATGCGTGCGCTAAATAGGGACTCTAAACACGTTTGAGTTGATGAAGCCAATATTTCGACATTTGTTGATGGCGAATGTTTTGAAACTGTCGAGTGCAATAAATATTGCAGTTATACTATGGTTTACTTTTTGTCTCATCTGCGGAGTTTTTTTTTGATACCACGTATAAGATATTTGGCTTAACGCACGGTACCCCGGGGGTGCACTGCAAGCTAAACTGAGAACACGACCTCGGATTGCCATGGATTCACTGGAAACACGTCCACTTGCTAGAGCCAATAGTATATATGTAAACACGCATATCTTCTGATCAGCTAAAACACGTTCAGTCTTAAATAGTATTGATAGTGTAAATCAATAGTGTAGCGTGGCTAGAAATTTCCAGTTGCACTTTGTTCATGTTGAATGTTTGCGTATTCTAACGAGTAAACATCAGAGGTTTCCCCGGGCGGTTGTATATAATTGGCCAATCAATTACCAAGCAAGTGGAAACAATGTGTCCAGCTATGCTGACAGAAATACGAGATATTATAAATTTGATAATTTTAACGACATATCCAGCTAGCTGCCATCAATACACTATAGAATAATATAAACAAAAATGAGCATGTAATGTTACGAGCAATTATAGTTGTGTTTTATACCTGCAATTAACAAAAGAAACTGTGGCGGATTTATTAAAAAAAATCATTGATGAGATGTCCATATTGTGTTGCGAATAGATGCGACACTCAGTAGAGATTATCAGGCTCTATAATCCACTGCAGATCGATGTGCTCTATTTGTGGAAAGCGTCGCTTAAAGCAAGGGTTTGCTTCGGTTATGGCCATTATTTTGGCATATTCCTCGTACTCCAATTCGTCATCGTCCCCCAATTCCATGATGCTTAGATTCAACCTCCAGTGCAATATAATAGTTTTAAGCTTCGTCTGGACAGGCCCCAGATCGCAAAGGCTCTGCAAATATGCAATCTCGTGATTTAATGCATCCATCAGGATTTGGTCAACTGCTTCAAAGTATCCATCATATATCACTGCCACATCCAAGGAACTGAGATTTGGCAGCTGGAAGAAGGGTCCCAAGAATTCGCAAATATCAAAACCAGCTACAATCTCCAACCGAGTGAGCGATGGCCAATTAATCTGCGAAAAGTAGTGTGGACCAAAATCAGCAAGCTTGCAATAGACATCTGGCACCATGTGCGTGATGGTGAATAACTCGTTGGTTTGGTCGATAAACTCAGCAAGCATATCACGGTGCAAAAAATACAAATCCGGCTGCACTTCCAGTCTTTGCAGCCCTGAGATATCTTGTCTGCATAGCTCTAGTGTACTGGCAACATCACCAGAGTAGTTTAAAATCCTCAGAAATGGCCCAGTTAATATCTGCGCGCATTCCTCATTCATTAGTATAGAATTAATCGTCAGCTTGGCGAGGTGGGGGAAGCTTAGTTGGAAATTGCCTATGCTAAGCAGATGCGTGCCCGACCTAGCCGAATGCAGCACAAGCTCTGTTAGGTTGTTAAATATAATTGTATCAATGTTCTGTCCACGCCGGAACAAATCCCAATAGTGTGCGTGAGATGAAAATGTCATCTCCAAACCTGTAACCAGTGCTGGGTCGATAGCTGGTAAGTTAGGATAATTTTTGTCAGTGATGCAAACAATAAAATGCTCGCGACTATTAAATGTCAATACACTAGAAAGGGATGGCCCAGGTAATAGTTTGATTCGTCTTAGCTGGTGGTCATAAATTCCAAGTAGACTGTCAACAATACCCGCATACTTTGCATAGCTTCCGATGGCCTCCACATCAAGGTCGCACACATTGGGGAATCGTATCGCAAATGCGGCCGCAAACTCAGAAAACGCTCCAATAACCTGGGGATTCTTTTTAGCCGCCTTGCGCTTATTTCTTGTAGGTGCATATACCCATTTTCGCACAGCGTCAATCCCGGGACACTCGTCATTGCCAATTGAAAGAATATCGGCAAGATACATCCAGGAAAAAGGCGTAGTGGAATTTGATGCATCGCACAAGTGGAGCTGTTTAACCAAATTACCGAATCCATTAGCATGTATCAACCCGGCATTTGAGCAAGAGCCAGGGTAGTCGATTGGGACGGGTGAGTTGTCTCTATACCTGCGCCATTTGATGTCATTATCGGACAGAAAAATAGCCAGGTTTGAATACACTATGGGCAGTGCTGCTGTTCTCCACGCACGGCAAATCGCCAAAACATAAAGTGGAGAATTCCATCTTCCGAGCCGCACGTAACGTTTAAGCGTGTAATCATATTGCATATAGTGCATGATAATAGTCAAAATGTCAAATGGTAGAGTGTTGAAAGATGCCATGATGAAATTTTCGGGCGTAAACATCAGAGCAATCAGGGCGCAGCAATTATTGCGTGCCCGCCGGCACTGCTAATAACGTAGGTTACTGTGTTATGACTGCTATGGGTTCAGCCCTGTGATATCTTACCACCAGTTGTAGTTTGCGCGACAGCCGGCTGCATTGCAACCGAGAATAGTTTGCGCAGCCAGCCTTGTATACGATATATTCGCTATTGCGGCCTGCTGCAACGGTGAGAAATGAATAGCACATAGTGCGGGGGCCGTCGTGTGCGGGGGATGACTGGTGCTATAAAGTTTGTAATTGTTGGTTACCACGGTCTGGGGTCTACGTCGCGCAATAATTGCGGAGGTACATTGGCAAGCAATTTATCCATATATCGGGCTGACGTTGCTTCAAACCGACCCAATGCGACACTGACAGTTTCAGCCTTTCTGGGGATGAATTGCTGGGGATTGGCAATTTATATTTTAGCCAGCTCGCACGGCCCATCGCCTGCGCGGGCGGCCCAAGTCATAAAGCTTCCTTAACCGACATTTACTTTTTCGTATTGCATTTCCCGTCGTCTAGTAAACAACAATCCATCCACTAGAACATGAAGTCTGTCCAGTTTGCTGCCGCTGCCGTCGCCATTGCTGCTCTGGCGTCTGCCCAGAACGTCGAGAAGAAGGCTGAGGCGCCTGCTAGCCCCAGCCCCAACGGCGTCGCCGGCTCCGCTGCCAGCTCCAACCCAAGCGCCAGCCCGAAGGTCGCCAAGGACGAGAAGGCCAAGGGCCCCGCTAGCGGCGCGCCCAAGTCGGCGGCTGATTCCAGCAAGAAGCCGGCGGATGCCAAGGCCAAGAACGCAAAGTCGGCCAAGGACACCATCTCTGCCAACGCCCCTGACGCCAACGCGGCTTCGCACCAGGTGGCTGTGTCGGCTGCCCTCATCGGCGCGGCGGTCATGGCTGGCGCCTACATCTAAATCCCATTTTAACAGATTTTTTCATACGTAATATCCGCCACATGTGGCGGGTGGAAATAGAACAAATTTATTTCTTAGCCCATGGATACTCCCACTGGCGCGTCTTTAGCCGCCACATGCGCTTCTTGGTGCCGCGAACCGCGTGCGTGACCCACTCTTCGACGCAGTACTTTGACTTGAACATTGATATGAACGCCGGGTCCCACAGCTCGCTGGCAACGCCCAGGTCCTTGCAGCACCGGACCAGCGCGTTGGACTTGCAGCCCTCGGTCGCTGTGGCCAGTCCGCCTTCGTCAAAGTAGTCCTGCTCGCCGCGCGCTTGCGAGGTAAACCGGCCAAGGCAGATCAGGGCGTATTCGCGCGACAGGGTGCGGCCCGAGACCGAGTGCGCGCCGCGGGGCACCAGACCCCAGCCTCCAGGGCCAAACGCCCGGTTGAGGATGCGGCGGTACTTTATTTCGGGTAGATACAGCAGTCCATCGGGCTTGATTTCGACTTCGGACTCGGCGACCGGCGCCATGAGCACGTCGCTGATGCGCTGGTCAAACGGCTCAGTAGCCATGCCCTGGAACGACGTCGACCAGTGCGATCCCTGCAGGTATCCCTCGGATGGGTTGAACAGCGTCGATGCCAGGTCGCTGTCGGCAGGCACGCTGGCCTCGGCACCGTTGCTGGTGGCAGCCGGCTTGGCATCGTCAGCTGCAGGTTTGTCGCTGGCGGCCGCGCCCGGGCGCTTAGTGGCCGATACCACCCTGACTGAGGAAAGACCGCGGATCGAGCGGGTGTGCGACAGAGGGAACACACTGGCGCTGGCATTGGTGCGGCCGGCAGCGGCTGCAAATGTGCGCGCTATAGCAGCAAGTCTCGGCATTGGGTTTCTAGCTAAAGTGCGTGTCGAATGTGAGGCAATTTTGGCAATGCAGCTGCTTGAATAATAATACGACTGAGAGACCAAGCAAAGGCAAAAATCGACGGCCGCACTCTTGCCTTACAGGCGTCTGACGCTCATCAGCGCATGATCTAATCCGCAGACGCTGCCGATATTTGATTTATTTTGCTGCTCAGAAACGGTAAACAACAAAGCGACTCCAAAGGAAAAAAAATCGAACGGCAAGCGGGAGAAAACAGAGAAAACAGAGAAACCGGGGCTGGCTTAGAAGCACTTGCGGTGGACAATCGACGGGCCCGACTCGTCGTACTCCTGCTTCGAGACCCACATCTGCTGGAAGGTCGACAGCGACGCCAGGATGGACCCACCGATCCACACCGAGTACTTGCGCTCCGGCGGGGCAACGATCTTGATCTTCATGGTCGACGGCGCCAGGGCGGTGACCTCCTTCTGCATGCGGTCGGCAATGCCCGGGTACATGGTGGTACCGCCCGACAGCACAATGTTGCTGTAGAGGTCCTTGCGGATGTCGACGTCGCACTTCATGATCGAGTTGTACGTGGTCTCGTGGACGCCGGCCGCCTCCATGCCCAGGTCGTTGGGCTTGAACAGGGCCTCGGGGCAGCGGAAGCGCTCGTTGCCAATGGTGATGACCTGGCCGTCGGGCAGCTCGTAGCTCTTCTCCAGCGAGGTCGAGCGGCTGGAGGTCTCCATCTCCTGGTCAAAGTCCAGGGCGACGTAGCAGAGCTTCTCCTTGATGTCACGCACAATTTCGCGCTCGGCGGTGGTGGTGAACGAGTAGCCGCGCTCGGTGAGGATCTTGACGAGGTGCTCGGTCAGGTCGCGGCCGGCAAGGTCCATACGGAGAATGGCGTGCGGCAGCGAGTAGCCCTCGTAGATGGGCACGGTGTGGGTGACACCGTCGCCCGAGTCCAGCACGATACCGGTGGTGCGGCCCGAAGCGTACAGCGACAGCACGGCCTGGATGGCGACGTAGAACGCCGGGGTGTTGAAGGTCTCGAACATGATCTGGGTCATCTTCTCGCGGTTGCTCTTGGGGTTGAGCGGCGCCTCGGTCAGCAGCACCGGGTGCTCCTCGGGGGCCACACGCAGCTCGTTGTAGAAGGTGTGGTGCCAGATCTTCTCCATGTCGTCCCAGTTGGTGACAATGCCGTGCTCGATGGGGTAGCGCAGGGTCAGGATACCGCGCTTGGACTGGGCCTCGTCACCGACGTACGAGTCCTTCTGGCCCATGCCAACCATCACGCCGTGATGGCGCGGACGGCCGACAATGGAGGGGAACACCTAGACGCAAAGGAAAGCGGAAACTCGTTCAGATTAGCAAATCGCTCCTGCTTTCCACAAATAGAAAAACACTGTATCTCACAGCCAGAATCAGGCTCGAGCTGCGAGCCGGGATTGCGCGGTCATGGACACAGGCAACCTGCCAGAGGCACGCAACTGCAAAAATCAGCAGTTGCTGGCGCTCAGGCGCCCGAGTGCCGGCCGTCCCCAGTCAGCCTGATCCAGATCTTGGCGGAAGATAGAGAAGAGGTGGGTTACTTACCGCGCGGGGGGCATCGTCACCGGCAAAACCGGCCTTGCACATGCCGGAGCCGTTATCGATGACAAGCTACAGTAAAACAGCACATTTGCAGCCCAGATGAGATTAGCACACGAGTTGAAATTCGCAGATGAGCCGTCAGCAGCCCCGGGTCGTCAGTCCTGGGGTCCCCAGGACCGGCTACCCACGCTTCGAGGCCGCCACGCAGGGCGCGGACCAGCTACACCACGGCGCAATCACGCGCCAGATGAAGTCATTCGCAGCACAAATTGACAATCTACTTACAGCAGCGACTTCGTCTTCCATGGTGATAGAGGAGTGGGTTGTATACAAATAGTGAGCCGAAAAAGGAGGGCTGGCTTGGAGAAACGCAAGTGCACAAGCAGAAAAGTGTGTGAAATAGGTTTGCGAAGAAGGAAGAAGGAAGCTGAGCGCCCGCTCGCAAAGCACTTATACTTCGCACGAAGGGCCCCCCAAAAAGGCTGCCACGCGTGCCTTTTGTGCGGAGCATCGAAAAAGGCCTTTTGCGTTCCGGCTCAATAGCGGATGAGGGGCCAGACCGAGGGGCAGCAACCCGTCCTCGGTTTCTGTTTGGCTGGGAGAGAGTGGCCCAGCTCATTCTTGGAAATCGCGCTCGCGCCCCCCCCCCACACCGTCGCGCTCACAGAACCGCAGCCGGGTGCGCGCCGTGTGCGGGTCCCGAGACCAGACTTCAAGGCGCCAAGGCCGACGCGCGCTTGGCAGGCCGTCCGAGGCGGGTCACGCTACCGCTGGCCTCCCCACAAAGCGACTGGGACTGCGATTTCCTGTTATCTCTAGAAAGCTGGCGGGCCCTGCCTTGGCGCAAAGGGCGATAGAGCGGCACCACGTGTGGTTCATTAAAGTTTATTAAAGACAGACCAAAGAGCGCAAAGCAGGGCCAAAGGCGCGGTCCCCTCCAGGGGGCAAAGAGGGTCAGCCGATCGCGCCGATGCAGCGCACGCTGGCGGGCGCGTCTGCGCATTGCGCGCACTCGGGCAGC
>JANBRV010000183.1:0-12875 GCA_027577835.1 Coemansia sp. RSA 2705
TACTTACCAGATCGAGGGTCGTGAATGAAACCGCTTGCTTCTTAAGCGTAACGTTAACAAACTCTTCTGGAATTGAGCTGCCCAAATCGCTGCGCTTGGCAGTCATAATGTACCCGATACTGGGCTTGTAAACCGCGCGGATTGGCACTTGAATCTCGTCTGCTCACTTGCTGCGTAGCATTAGTAAATAGCTTACACCAGTACTGCCACGGTATTGCGCGCAAGTCTATGGTGCTTACCAGAGTATTGCTTGACAAGACTAACGACTTCCTGCGTAACCTTGTCAAAAATCACTCGAGCTACTGTCACCATTAGCGGTTTATCAGGTCGGGTAATCTGTTTACGCCCGAGATACTTACAAACATCAAGGAATCCGTCGACACCGTCCTATGATAAGTTAAATGTTTAGTCAATATTTTTCTTGCCTGCAACCTATATCACTAACACTTTCAACTGTGACCATACCTTCACCGCATGGCAGCGCTGGCTGCGTGTCATTTGCGCAGACTTCTCCATGGTGATGTCCTCTCGGATTACGCTGTGGATTTGGCTAAGCAAGTCCCCTACGCGCGATTCGGTCAGCACATCAAGGATGCTACTCAGAAGCGCGCACTGCGGTTGCTCCTTAAATCCACTTGCCAGCCGATCTGCAGCCTGCAACACGTGTTTAACACTCAACACATTGTTAATGGCCTGGCTGACCTGGCGGCTGGTCGATACAGCACTCAGGCGAATCAACGAGGTTATTGTGGCATCAATATCCGGGATTTCGACGAGTTGGGCTGAAAGAAAGAAAAACAATTCCTCGTGGTCGAGAATCTCAAGCACCGCTGTCTGTCGTGCGTATATTGTGCTGAGGTCGGTTGACGGCTGCAAGATGTTGCTGCGAAGCAACCGGCCGCCCATCTTTGTCTTCGTGTGGTTGATTGAGCCAAACAGTGACCGCTCCCGCTTGTCATTGTTGTCGCCGCAATCCTCCAAGCCCAGGTCTCGCCAGGCACCAGGATCAATTTGCATGGATCCTATTTGCACTTGAGTCTTGGTCAGCATGCCATTAAGCCTAACCACGTGTTCATTAAACACTCACCTTCCATCTGCCTGTAGGTTATGTTCACACTTCCGCTAGAAACAATAACTCCCTGGTCGTGTTCGAGATAGCTAAACATGGCGTTAAGCGCTGCGTACGCATACTGCCTACTGTCAAACAGCCTTAGCATTAAGCGGATGTAAAAATTGCTGGCAAAATACCATTTTTGCACTTACTTTGTGTGCAACACGCGAGTTAACTGGACAACCTGACAAGGTAAGGCAATGGTCTGGAGCACCTGCACGCCGTTTGCATCGCTGAACCGCTTGCGCTCAAACGGTACAACCGTGAGCCAGGGCAAGTACCGCCGTATATTTAGCATAGCCTTCGATTTGCCCTCGGCCATGGCCTTTGGTACAAAGACAATCTGAGGCCTGGCAGTGACAATAGCGTAAATGGTGCGCGAGTAGCTGGCGCTGTCGGCAAACTGTGAGACTGTGCACTGACTAGTTTCTGTGTTGAATATACAGTAGGCAATCTCGCTGGCAAATCCACGGCCTTCAGTAAGTACCATGAGCATACTGGGAATGCCAGCCACGTTGGTATAGGCTGAAGTTGGCGCTACCAGAGACTTTAGGTACAGGTCGCTGTCATCGCTCCAGTTGCTGCAGATTTCATCAAGCCTGGGCTTTTTGTCGGGAGGTTTGGCGTCAATTATGAATACATCGTCACTGGCGCCGTCGGAATAGACGGAGCTGTCTTGACTGCCTAGCTCGGTGAGGTCGACAATCTCTGAATAACTCATTACTTGTTATTAATGTGGAAGAATAGAACGTTTATAAACAGGAAAAAATGATTCAAGCTGTTATAAAATGTTAGGCGCATAGCCCTTGTAGGTGCGCATTGTCTCAATGCTATTCGCAGCCCAATTGGCGATATCGCGAGCCCACTGGGGGCAGAACATGTACAGTGGGACCAGGTTGGCAAATGCAGGCATATACATCTCGCCAGTGTGACCCGAATCCAGCGCAGCAAATATTCTGTCGGCAACCAGTTCTGTTGGCAGCTCTGGCGACAGCCACTGCGGAAGCTGCAGCCCGTTGAACAAGCCCGTTTGCACTTTAGACGGGAAAAATATAGTCGACTTTACATGGCTGGCCTGCAGACGATGGCGGAGCTCCAGCTTTAGCGATTCATAAAAGACCGTCAGTCCGGCTTTGCTGGCTGTGTAGGTAGCCAGTTGGGGAACGCCGATATACGCCAAAGCCGAAGAGACAAAGATAATGTGGGCGGCAGGGCTGGCAAGCATTCCGGGAAGCAGTCGGCGAGTCAGCTGCACAGGCGCGATAAAATTAACATTCAACACCCGGTCAATGTCCTCGGCAGACTGCTCATGCACCAGCCGGGGACACAGCGTGCCGGCGTTGTTTATCAGGATGGTGGGTGCACCTAACTCGGACTCGATCTGATCCAAGACTGTGTACATCTGCGAGAGATCGGCGAGATTGCACTTGTAAAATGTCAGATTTTTGGCTGGCGCCAGAGGAACGTCAAGGATATCAATGACGGCCACGCGAGCACCGGTTGCCTGGAGTTTGTGCAGCAGGCTGAGACCGATTCCGTGCGCACCGCCGGTGAGCACCACCACCTGGCTGCCCCAGTCGACTTTGTGCGGCGTGTATCCGAGTCGACTGGTTAATGCCACGGCCGTGCGAAGGACAACCACTGTCATATAACCAATGAACCACATCTGGCGCCAGCAGTTCTGCACATATGCCACTGCAGTTGCCATCAGAACACATATTGGCGATGTTATGACAAAGTCGGCCATACTAGCAACTGTATCGACGTTGGCCCCCACGGGAACCGACTGGACAGGCTGTTCCATGAACCAAGCGCTGTATATTGCTGAAATTATATGAACGTTTATAAACCAATATTTCAACGCCGCTTAATGAAAAAAGAAGTCGATTATCAACCGTGCTCAGGTGTCAAACGGATATGGGTTTTTTTGTGCAAGTTAGAATGGCAGCAGCGATCTAGCGCTGCCGGCAAGGCCCCGTGTGGTAGACTGCAGGCCGTCAGTTCCGCCAGGGAAGTACGACACGACGTACCAGACCAGGGCAATGATCTGCACAATAACACACAGTAGCGTGCCCAAATATGTGTGCATAATCGCCGAGAAGAACAGCGTAAAGAACACCGAGGCAAAGTACGAGACAGTGAACAGCAGGCGCTCGCGCGACAGCAAATGTTTGGTGTGTGCGCGCGGACCGCGCAGTAGCGCAATGCCCGAGATGGTGGCGAGCCCGCCGAGCGAAAACGCCGTGGCAAACTTTTGCGGCGACACCACCATCATCGGCAGCGCCATGACGGCCATCATAAAGCAGAACAGCGCCAGAACCGCGCACCCGGCAAACCCGATCCACCGCTGCATCAGCGTCAGCCCAAACCACTCGCCGCGCGTGGTGGTGTTTACGTTGTCATCGCCGCCGCCCAGCCCGGTGAACCCCGAGAGTGTGTTGCTGGTGTTGGACACAAAGCTGCCGGCGCCGTCGCGAAGCGAGCTAAAGAAGCCGCTGCCGCTGCCTTCGCCGGGGCCCGACGGTGTCGAGGGCAGCACGTAGTTTGACGACGACGAGGTTTTCAGCCCGCCCAATGCATCTCGGAACGTGGACATTTGTGCAAAGATGAGCTGTTTGTCAAAGAAGGATATAAAGGAGGCGCCTGAATGCAAGCCCGAGACAGCAAATTAACGCAGCTATAAAGACCAGGAAAAAACACAAGAAAAGAGGGCAACGTTGGACACGTCGGCGCCAAGCCTTTGCGGGTTTAATTCTCCGTCCGCTCACGTGCTGCCAGCAGAACCAGTGTAATAAACTGGTTGGCTGTTCACTACTGCAAATGCCAGCCCGCAAAATGCATTCTGCTTTTTTGCGACTGCAAAAAATATTTATCAGCAATAATTCCGTTTGGCTTGCGACGTATATTATCACACTTGTTGAAACTGACGCGACACTGGACACGTGGATACCCCGACAGACGACAATGGGCGAGTCAGGAGGCACATTTATGATTCGCGACGTGTGGGAGAGCAATCTCGAGGAGGAATTCGGGCTCATTCGCAAGCTCATCCCAAAGTACAACTTTGTGTCGATGGACACCGAGTTTCCGGGCGTCGTGGCGCGGCCAATCGGTACGTTCAGCTCGACCTCGGACTACCACTACCAGCTCTTGCGGTGTAATGTGGACCTGCTCAACATAATCCAGCTCGGAATTACGCTGATGGACGCACAGGGCAACCCGCCGCCCGGCGTGTGCTCGTGGCAGTTCAACTTCAAGTTCAGCCTGAACTCTGACATGTACGCGCAAGAGTCGATTGACCTGCTGTCCAAATCGGGCATTGACTTTCGCAAGCACGAGGAGTTTGGCATCGACACATTCCACTTTGGCGAGCTGCTGACAGACTCGGGCATGGTGCTGTTCAAAAACGTGCGCTGGGTGTCGTTCCACAGTGGCTACGACTTTGGCTACCTGCTCAAGCTGCTCACGTGCTCTGCGCTGCCCGAGGACGAGGACGGGTTCTTCGAGGTGCTGCACACGTTCTTTCCGGGCATATTCGACATAAAGTACATGATGCGCAGCTGTCGCATGCTCAAGGGCGGGCTACAGGACGTGGCTGACGATCTGGAGGTGCCGCGGATTGGCCCGCAGCACCAGGCCGGCTCCGACAGCCTGCTGACGGCGATGACGTTCTTCAAGCTGCGCGAAAAATACTTTGAAAACCGCATTGACGAGCCAAAGTACCTCGGCCATTTGTTTGGCCTCGGCTCGCACATCTTCCACTCACAGTCTGCTGCGCACATTGCTGCCAGCCCGGCGTCGTCGGCAGCGATTCAGCCGTCGTCGTCAGCCAATGCCGCGGCTGTCGGTGCATAGAATCCCTTCCTCCTTGTCGCTGTTGTTTAGTTATTTCTCCATTTACCAATATATTCTTTCGCATCAATACGTGTCTATTTGATTTTCTGTGCGCTACTTGTATACAACCAAACAACACCTGCACCATGCGCCTGCGTCTTACCCGGTGCTGCCAAAAGCGGAGCAGGTGCAGCCTCAGAACGAAGCTCAATATATGCAGTTACGAGTTGTCTGTTTCTCTTCCGCAACCTGCAATTTTTCGCACATTTTCGCAAAATACAATGGAACTAAGCACAGGGGACTTGACTGAAGAGTTTAATATTCAGCTGGAGCTAAACGAGTTCCAAATTAAATACTACTCGATGCCACTGTTAAAGTCCGTGAATCCAACAATACTCCAGTCGCTGATTTGTCTGGAGAACACGATGATAGTTGTAGAAATGCAGCGTGATTGCTACTCAGTTGCCTCCCAGCTCAGTGGCGAAGCCAACCAAGTTAGGATTCCTCGTATGCAATGTAATACGCTTTTCCAACTCCTCGACGACTTGCGCTGCATCTTGAGATCAACTAATGATAAGAGAATCGACGCACAGCTTCAGGGAGAGGCAGTGAGTGTTGGCAGGAAACCAGTTCATGTAGAAGTTAGTAGCATCGTGTGCCAGGTCGGCATATGCTTACTTTTAGTGCTTCCATTGGTATTAATGTGTTAGTTTGTGGGTAATTCTTCAAGCAATAAACATTTATAAAAAATTAAACATAATGAAATGAATTAAAATGCTAGGCCAGCAGACCATGGTCTGCATACTGGCCAAAGTTGTTGGCACTGACAAGTTTGGCAAAGTGACCATTCTGCTTCAGCAATTCCTTTGGAGGGCCAATTTCAACCACCTCACCCTTGTCCATCACAATAACTCGGTCACTGTGCATAACTGTCTCCAGCCTGTGTGCAATGGTCAATATCGTGCAGTCGCTGAACTCCTTTTTAATTGCATTGTGTATTTTCTTATCTGTTTCCAAATCAACCTCGGCTGTTGCTTCATCCAGCACAATTACTTTGCTTTTCCTCATAACCAATCTGCACATGCTGATCAGCTGCTTCTGGCCGCAGCTCAGCTTGGAGTTGATGTTTCTAACCACCTTGTCTAGTGCACCAGTTGGTTGGTCAAGGAAGCTTTGGGATGCCAATGGTTTGTTACCTACAATAGTTTGAAATGCCCGTTTAATCCAGCTGCTTTTTCTCCATTGGATTAAATGATCGGCTTCTAACTCATAGCCATAAATACTATCATACAGGCCATCAGATTCATTAGCCAATGATGCTGCTATCTCGGCAGCATTGCACTTTATCAATGCTGCCCAGAGTTCTTCCATACTATAATTTCCCAGTGGGTCTAAATTATCACGCATAGACCCATTGTAAAGTGTTGATTCTTGTGGAATTATGCCTAGCTGAGGACGCAGATCACCAACTCCAATTTCTCCAATATCCTGTCCATCGATTTTAATTGATCCACTTGTCCCAGCAGGGACTAGTCTAAACAGGGCTTTTGCAAATGATGATTTTCCTGCCCCAGTTCGCCCAACAATGCCAATCTTCTCGCCTGGTGTAATAATGAGATTCAGGTTCTTCAGTGCTGGCTCAAGGCTTTCTCCATATTTTAGGCTAAAGTCACAAAATTCAATTTGGCCACTGTGTGGCCAGTTTTGCTTAGGCCGGGCAGTTTCCACAACATATGGTGCCTCTGGTTTAATACTTGTAAATTCATAAAGGGTGGCTGCACTCTGTGCAATCTCATAAATCATAGCCTGAACACCAATTAAACTCATTATATTGCTCCCAACTCTCTCGCGCATTATATCCAATTGAAGATACTCCCCAGAACTAACACTTATGCCCCAGAATATTGCCTGCACTGCTACTACTGCTAGGAAGAGAACTTTTTCTGCATGTCCAATGGCTACTCCGCAGTCACTGATCAATGATAGAACATCTTCAATTATATATTTAATATGCAGCTCACTGTCCTTGACCAAAGCAAAATTGTGCATGAAATACTTTTCTGCACCATATATCCGAATTAGTTGTTTGTTGGATTTAATTGTTTGAGACACCTTTCTAGCATTTAGTAGTGCCTTTCCAAACAAGGTTTTCAAATTGCTTTTTAATGCTGTCCACTGTGGCAACCACCTTAACTCAAAGAACATTGAAGGAATAACAACCATTATGACATAGGGTGACAACATGCCTGAGCGATACAATGATAGGACAATAGTGGCAAGAGCTGCTGGGCGGTTTCTAAGAAGTCTCACAATTTGTAAGGACACCTTATCTGCTCCTTCACAATAGGCTTCAGTTATCTCATGCTCCGAAGTTTCCTCAAAATATTGGAGAGGGGCATGGATTATTCCACTAATAAATGCCTGCTTAATTTTGTGCTCAACTAACTTGGCAAACACATTACTGTCAAGGTACCTAGTGACAGCATTTAATGTTGAACTGGCAATATTGCTCGCAATTGATGAAAGAAAAAATTGCATCAGCACTTTTGTATTGCCGCCATCCTCACTTTGAGCTGTTTTAAACAAATCCAATATATATCCATCCAGTTTAAATGTAACAGCTGGCTCTACTAGTCCAATAACAACTGTTGATATAACTGCTGGCCACCCACAAATGCGAATAATAAACATCAGCTTTTCATATACAAATTTTGCAGATTCTTTTGCTAATATGGTTGCTGGCATATGTTCTGACCCGGAAATGGTGCTGGTGTCGGAGTCAGAAAGCTCCACCATCTGGCCAGCAATTGCCTTGCTAATGTTTTCATATACTGGTGGTAATAATACTGGATAATATATCTTTGGGGCTTGCTGAGAAACATGGGCAACTCCGTTATCCAAGCAAACAACCTGAGAGGCAAAAGGCAATATGCAATCAGTGTTTGATGATATAACCCGAAGTTTGCCTTTGAGAAGTCCAGTGTCTAATAATGCATGCTCCAGAATGTGGCGTCTTACATGAGCATCTACAGCTGACAGTGGGTCATCCAGCACATATATGTCAGCCTGTGAGTACAATGCTCTTGCCAGTGCCAGTCTAGCTCTTTGTCCACCTGATATATTTGTACCATGCTCAGCAATTACAGTCTTGTCACCACTCGGCCAGGATGCCAAGTCATCCTCAAAAGCACAAGCAAATAGAACACTTTCATAGTGTTCTTTGATATATTCACGGCCTAATAATATATTTGCTTGCATAGTGTCATTTAGAATCCATGCTGGGTGTTCCATATATGCAATTTCTCCAGATACATGGCCCGATCCGTTTGTCATTTCCAGTTCTCCACATACTGCCATCAGGAGTGATGACTTTCCTGAACCAGTTTTGCCCTTTACAGCAACAATCTCATTACCAGATGCTGAAAGTGATATATGCTTAATATCAGGAGTTTCACTACTAGCAGCCCATTTGAAGCTGCACTTGTTCATTACAATTTCAGCAGTTTCTTTAGGAACTGGAAGCTGTGTCAGCGATTCGATAAAGTCACCCTTAAGATATTGTTTGATGTTTTTGTTAAGTCTAACCAACTGTCTCACATCATCCAGGCATCCATATATTTCCATGTTCTTACTATGGACATCATTGACTAAAGTAGTGAGCTGGTATAAATCCGCAGTTGTTGTGCTTGAGCTAACAGAAAAGTAGTAATGCATAATAATGCACCCTGATACTTTATCTAACAAGTACTCAACAGTGGATAGAGCAGTGTTAATACATGCTATCACAGCTAACCCAAAAGAGTAGCCACACTTTTGCTTATAGTTCTGAGGCTTTATGAATGCTGGCTCCCATCCAAAACATTTTATGTCTCTAATTCCATAGTACATTCTGCGTATCAAGTCGCTGTTATATTGGTAACTTGCATCAGTCTGCCAATCACTAGTACTAGTTCCAATTGCTAATATCACATTTTTGATTGCCCAAAACCCAACCTGTACAAGTAATGGAACAAACACAAACATTTTACCTTGATTGTATACTGGTATAGCTGTAACTGCAATAGCTAGAATTGTGCTAAAAATAGACTGAACAGCATGCAATTTGCTCAAAAACTGGGGAATTGATGATAGTGCTTTTTGTTCAGTAATCAGATTGCGTCTGCCTGCTTTACTCAATGACAAATGCATGATTTCCATTTCCACAGCATTGACTGCTCTGCTCCACTCAACATCAATAAGTTTGTTTACTCGTTTCTGTGCAATGCCAGAAACTCGCAGCAACAAAAGCACCCCCATTGCCCCAATTTCGTAATGGCAGCAATATCCTCTGGAGAATCTAATGAGTGTAGTATAAATCCATGTACTAAAACCTCACCAACAGATAGCACATCGGTTACTAGCTTTAATAGATACAATGGAAGAAGTGGCTTCCATACCATGCGCAAAACTGCCTGCACTACAAACAGGCACTCATTATCATTATATTTGAATTCCTGGTGAATATTGTAACATATCAGGCGTTTGGAAAGAGGAGGCATGCTAGTAAGAATGGTATTGCATTTGCTGTACAGTTTGAGGAGCTGTCTCTCTTTTGAATATGTTAGCCTTTTCCTCAAACAGCGCAGATAGGCTTGGTTATACTTAAAAACTATGTTGAATGGAACAAGTAAGTACCCACATGAAATTATTGCAGAGCTAACTGGGCTAGTTTTAATGACTTGCAGCGGGCTTTGAACAATACTAATTAGTTTATCAGACACTACCAAGCTGTTGTCCACGACTGCCAGTGACACTAGCACACCCATCATGGCTGCAAGCATAAATAGACTGACTCGCTGCCATGGGGGTATCCAACTGCACAAGGCAGCAAGCACAGCTCTATAATACATGGTCACACCCATTACTTTCAGTACTTAATAAACAAGAAGAAGAAATGAACGTAGAAGAGAAAAGTTTGGAGAAAATAGATTAAAAAATTCTTAAAACCCAGAAGCCAATTATTATTTCATACAAAAAATTTATTTATAAAAAATTCGACAAAGCAGAAATGCACACAAAGGTTTTATTAACTTGTTTGGCCTTTTTAAATTTGCAAAACCAGCACGAGAAATACTTGTGCCAATTGTTCGTTTGTATAGAAAATAAATTACAAGAATTTCGACGAAGCAGGATTATTCTCCAAATTTTTAACTAATTTTCTGGGCCATTTTAATTTGCAAATTCAGCCCGGGAAATATATGTGCCAATTTATTTGCAACTTTCATCTTGTATGCCTGTGTCTTTAATTGATTTAAATTGGCACTGGAATATTTTTAAACCTTGACACATAGTTGTCTGTCATGCATATTCTACTCTCATATATGGCCTGGTGTTGGTTAGTTGTTATTAGACCGAGTAAGCTTGGCATACTACTTTAGTTGCTTATGTGGGCATACTATGCAGCATGTCTCTCAGCTTACAAATTTTGTTGGGTTTGCAATAGCATCTAAAATAAAGTTAGCTTGAAAGTAAAAAATAACCATAAAAGACGGATGATGTGACCAATACTGGCCACCATTGGGCTATTTCAAGCAATACTGGGAATAAGTGGGCATCCCATAGATTTATTATTAAAATGGCCTAACGCCTAGTGAAGAGCTCATCTAATGTTAGCAACTAAATGTGGTGCTGCTACATACAAAAGCATTTATTAGACCTTGAGGCAATCAAAGCATCCATTATTTTACGTCCAGTAAAATTTACATTTCCAGAATATTTATGTACTCCATGGACATCGACCAAATCAACTGTAGCTGTTATTGTACTAATTCCAATGTTTATGTCGCGCACAGAAGCATTTAACCCAATCAACAAGTATCCATTATTTATATCGTCAATGTAGCTTTGGACGGCATGTTCTAAAATCTCAGTGTTGGCTTGACATTGTGTATCTTTTAGCTTTGCCTTTAGTTCAGTAGGCACCAAGTTAGTGAAAGGAAGTGGCTGAGCTCCCATCTTACCACTATACAAAGCAAAGGTGTGTATAAATAAAAAAATTGTTTCAACGTTTAAGAAGTAATAAAAAAGCAAGTAGAGAAAAAACCAGCTAGCCCACTGGTAGCTGCCTAAAAACTTGAAGACTTCTACCAACCAATGCAGGCTAAAAAGACGACTAATTCTCTTTTTTAGGATGACTGCAAATGTGCGACTAACAAAGATGGCCCTCTCCTCCTTGTCTCTGCTGCATCGAGCTCATGTGGTTTTCTGCTGTAAAGAAAATTGGCAGGCTTCTTTTTAAGAAAAATTTCCCATCCTTTAGCCCAAGATGGCTGGCATTGGCTTGACTGCATGCCTGCCAGTCATTCAAATTTTGACAGAGCTATGTCCACCTCTTTTCTTCTGCAACTCACTTTACTTCCAGAATATTCTTGTCATAATTTGTAGTTGCTTTCATTGCTCTGTGTGCTATATAGTTGCTAGTAAAAATGGCCGGTTTGCCCAATGAAATATTGATACCTGTAGCAGCGGGTACTTTTGACAATTCAGCTCTATTTTATGTTATTTGTTACCATATTGACAACCAAATGCGTTTTAACGAAAAGGTTGCCAATGGAGAACTTGATAACATAAAACTGGACGACATATCTCTTGAGAAACCAATAGTACTAGGTCGGGGAGAAGATAAAGTCGTTGACATACTTGGCCATGGCATCAAGCTTACAGCCATTTAATTCTAAACAATTATATTTTAAATAAACTTGTACCTGCTGTTGTTTTTTATGTGCTAGCACTAATTAGGGACAAGCCAGTTGTCATTTATTATAGTCAACTTCGAACAGTTACAATGGTGTATTGTTTGGATGTATGCCAGCATCAATTACTTTTTAGAAATCATGTTGCTACATGCAAAAGCACTGACTTTGCCATGTTCCATTTGCAGCTTTGATAGTGATTCCTGTGAATTCCACAACACCTTCATGTGTGCGTTCACCACCTTTTTCTAGACCAATCTTGGCTGTTAACTTATCACCTCCCTCGATAATCTCCTCAACTGTTACCACGTCCCATTCCAAATTGTAATCCGGCCTCAGTCGAATATTTCTTTTGACAATTCTTTTTAGAACTCGTTCAATAGATTCATACTTAATAACATTGTTAATATCTTCATCTGTCTCTGCTGCTAAATTAGTAAATGGAAGGCTGTCGGCGCCCATGTTATAACAAATAAGGCTACTGCAGTGGTACAAAAATTAAAATACTACTAGGTAAAAAGATAGATAGAGAAGGGAAGAGAAAGGTTGGATGATGGCTAGAAACCCGACCTATTTATAGCTGTCAACCAATGCACCTAAAAAATTCCGCAGCTAAAGTCTTACCTTGGCTCTCCTTGCATTAAAGGCTGCGGACTCTTCCATCTTTAACTTTGTCCTTTGTCGCATCTAGCCAAGAGCTGGGTGACTTTACAAATTGGAAGCTTCCAGCCGAATTCACTCTTCTGCTCTTTTAACTAGAAAACTGGTTATAAGCTTGCTACCTGTTCTGTTCTCAGCATGGTGAAGCTCATCAGCCAGCAGTGCTTCAGTTGTCTTGGATTACTATTACTCATTCGGCGTGTAAACAAAACAACTCTTGATAATTGTAACCATTCAGCATAGTCAAAGACGCTTGCCTATCACCAGAGCTTGTGAACACAACCCATTAACTACAATATGCTTGGGTTGTTTGGTCGATACCCGCCACACCCACAAGAACTATTCACTACGTTCGCAATAACCATCTGTCACCAACTTGGATAATAAATCTTCCATTAACGCACGTTAAACGACACTCACGTAAACGAAAGAAAAAAGTATGTAAA
Source organism: Coemansia sp. RSA 2705 (assembly GCA_027577835.1). Lineage (NCBI taxonomy): Eukaryota > Fungi > Kickxellomycota > Kickxellomycetes > Kickxellales > Kickxellaceae > Coemansia > Coemansia sp. RSA 2705. Next base: position 12,783 of record JANBRV010000183.1, read on the forward strand.
CACCCTTTTTTGCAATAAAAAAGCCCGAGCGTCCACTTGATTACAAGCCGAGCTTCTTGTGGCGCCAGTTACGACGCTTGGTGTTGTAACCCT
>JANBRV010000184.1:0-12832 GCA_027577835.1 Coemansia sp. RSA 2705
AATGACGTTTTTGGGGACGACTCAGCGCGCCATTCGATTTACCATCAAAGTATAAAAAGGAGCGGCCAGTTCCGCTCTTTTTTTCGTCTGGATCGCTCAACAAAAATTTTATTAGTTTAATTCCCAGGCCACCACGGCTTATCTGCATTATTAGATAACGCAATAGTTCTTCAAAGCCATGACTGCGCCCGACGCCTGCGAATCGGCGCCGCTTCTGCACCCGTCGCTAGAGTCGGGGGCACTAAACAATTACGGGTCGTCGGTGACGCTGTACAACGAGTTTCTCGAGGAGGACTCGGTAAGCACAACTGCAATGGTCAAGCAGGAATCAAAGATGCTCGTGAACTCGACCATCCCGCTGGCGCTGGCGTACCTGCTCCAGTTTAGCTTCAACTTTGTCAACGTGCTATCCCTAGGCCACCTGGGCGCCAGCGAGCTTGCCGCTGCAGCACTGGCCAACATGACGCTGTTTATGCTGGTCAATGCGCCGGCAGTTGGCCTTGCATCGGCGCTGGACACGTTCTGCTCGACTGCATTTACCGCTGCTCGCGACAAAACCTTGGTCGGATTCCACATGCAGCGCGGCATCATATCCGTGACCATCCATCTGCTGTTGGTTCTGCCGGCGCTCTGGTGGCTGGAGCCGATTTTGGTTGCGCTGCACCAGGATCCGGCTATTTCTCGGCTCTGCAGCAGCTTTGTGCGGGCGCAGCTGCTGGGAACGCTGCCGTGGATGTACTTTGAGTGCGTCAAGCGCTACCTCCAGGCCATGGGCCACATGAAGGCCAGCACATACGTGCTGCTGGCTTTGCTGCCAGTTCATCTGGCAAACAACTACTTCCTGGTGTGGTCGCCGACGGTTGGATTTGGATTCCTCGGCGCTGCGTTCGCCAATGTCATAACCTTCTGGTGCATGTTTATTGGCATTCTTGCTTATGCGTGCTACAGCAAGGCTCGCGAAGCCTGGGGCGGCTGGTCAATGCAGGCGCTGCGAGCCATGCCGCAGTACTACAGCCTGGCGATTCCGTCGATGGTGCTGATGTGCTCGGACTGGGCCGCCTGGGAGCTCATGGCCATTGCTGCCAGCTACCTGGGCAACGTTCCGCTGGCCGCGCAGACTATTGTCATTAATACGTGCACGCTGACCTACCAAATTCCCGGTGGCCTGAGCGTGGCCGTGGGAAATCGCACCGGCAATCTTCTGGGCCAGGCACGCGCACGGCGCTCACGCGTTGCATCATACACGGGACTATCTTTGAGTGCCATGTCGGGCGCACTCAACTCGGTGTTCTGCCTGGCGGTGGCGAGCTGGTGGGGCCGTGTGTACTCGAACGACTCGCAGGTTATTGCCGAGGTGGCGGCAATTATGCCCATCTGTGCGCTGTTCCAGCTGGCCGATGCCGTCAGCGGCGTCAGCAGCGGCGTACTGCGCGGCCTTGGTCGGCAGGCAGCCGGCGCCTGGGTTATCCTGCCCGCATACTATGTCCTAGGATTCCCGTTAGGCCTGTACTTGACCTACGGCACTCCGGGCATGGGTGTCCCGGGGCTGTGGATTGGAATTTTTGTCAGCGTCACGTTGGCGTCCATCGGCCAGATGCTCATTTGCGTCAAGGCGGATTACGTCGAGGAGGTGGCCAGGTGCATGGCCCAGGTTAACAAGAACCAGCACTTTGTTGCCGACTCGGATTCCGAGAGCCACGGCGCCAGCACATGATTCGAACTTGTGTAAATGTTGATTTGGTAAATAAACATTAGCAACGTAATTAGAGCGGCCAGTTTGATCAAAGCAGGTATCAGCAAGCGCAGTCAAGATCAACAGCGCCCAATTGTCAAGACACCTGCATTGACTCCATGCACCCGAGTAATTGTGGATTCTGCATGTGGCAGAGTTTGGAGCTGGCGCATGCGCCAAGTCAGACTCGGTTGGTTGAACGCCGAGTCTTGTACTGGTCCCTGGCTACTCTGCCATGCTCTATCGTTTTACCACTCCTGTCTCCTGGCCGCTCCTTCATTCAAGAACAAACCCGCGCGTTTGACTGCTGTATCGAGGCAGTAATACCGATTGTCTACAAACCCACAGCCTACGCAATCGTCTATCCGCAACCAGGCCCATGCATGGCCGAGAAAACACGCTTGCGGCCACCAGACAACATCCGGCGAGGATACATGATTAGTTTGTCAGGCCACGGAAACATCCGACAAACTGTGCTGCCCGATTGTGCATTCAACACAAAGGCAGCGCGTATGACGGTGTTTATGACGCGAATTACCCGCGGTTTAGAGCACGCGTCCGAGTGACGTAGTTTATTATTCGGATGTGCACTGATTAGGTAAGCTAATTAAATGCCCCAGGATCTCCGACTGAGCTTTTCGCTGGGGATTATTTGATTTTAGGCAGGTCGCTGCCGCCTAAAACTCCACGGCCTGTTCGTGTATATAAACTGTAATCTTAGTTCTAAGTGCTACGAATTGGTACGTTGCCTCAGCACAAGAAGCTGCCAAGTGCTGCTGCGCAGACAGGCACAGGAAAATTGGCGGTATGCGCGTGGGTGGTCAGCGGCAAAAATCGCAAAGCTCCTTCCGGCCATCTAGACGCCAGCCGCTGTATTTTTAAACCGTCTAGCACGGCTTATGAGCACACTGACAAGGCGGCAGATACCAGTCAACATTGTTCAGAAACAACAACAGTATCCCGAGCCTGTGCACACAACTACCAGCATCATTGCCGAATCAGATGTTGGCAGGCGGATGCGAGATTGCGGAGACATCCGCGTGGACTACCGCGATGGCTAACATGCACGAAAAGGGCAACAGGGGAAAACCCTGCACAGCAGCAGCCACAGCTCGGCCCACTCCAAAGACTCCACATTCCCTAGCTTAGCCCACTCATTTCCAATCACCTAGATATTATATCATTGCATGATGTGCATGCCACTATACTCACACCAATAACTTGCTCCTCACCACAGATTATGTGGCAGGTGTTACTATTACCAGCAATATCAATTGTGCGTGATGGCACTGCCAATGTATTTGTCTGACAAACTAACAGACTAAACTAAACTAAATACTCAGTCCACCGCGCCAGTTGCGGTCTATCTACACGCCGCGCGATGCAACCGCACTGCCATATCGCGTCTGAATTTCGCTGCGAATGTTGTGCGCCTGGCTGACAATCCGCAGCATGTTCATCTTTGGCAGGCGCAGAAGCATCGAGCGGATCTCCGACTGTTCCAGGTCCTCCAGCGAGTCTCGGAGATGCTGAAGAATAGCTAGGCAGACAAACGGGTGAAACTCGATAAAGTCCGTTTGCGCGAAATAAACATCCCAGAGCGTGAGCAGACACGAGGTTGGCAGCTCCTTGGCCAACAGGTTGCGCAGCCACGACGACGCCCACTCGCCGACATCGAGCTCTTCTTCTTCAAAATAGTTGTACAGCTCGGGCAGCAGCGTTCGAAAGTACGAGAGAAACTGTGCAATTCGCTTGTTGATGTTGGTGGCCAGCGACGATTCGTCTACAAGATTCAGACCGCCCCATGGCAGGGTTAGCTTGGTTTCTCGGCAAAGTGCGCTTGTGGCCGTCCAGGTACTTACTGAGGATGTCAACCAGGCGTTCAAAACAGCTGTAGACGTCGTACTCGGCCTTCATTGTAATGACAAACGGAGCGCATATCTGCACCAGCGCCGGCACGTATTCGATATGGTTGTTGCAGTTCAAGTAGGCGCATATCACTGCTTCAAATATTGCCGGAGCTGTATGCGAGTCCAGCAAGCCCTCTTTCTTTGTGCGCAGCAAGTACCGATTAACCTCACCGCGCACCCGCTTGCTGACGTCGACGTTCTCCTTGTCGATTTCCCGATACGACTCGTAGCGCGCTCGCCGCTGTGTAAATTCGTTTGCTACAGGCACAGATCAGGATCGCCACATTAGAAATCGGCCTAATTTGCAATCAGCCGCGGCTGGAGTGGCTCGAGCACCTACTGGAACAGATACTTACATCGGTCCGACTTTTCGACGCCAAGCAGGAACTTCCAGACCTCCTAAACTCGCAGAGCAGGCAGACGAGGAAACGGTTAGAATACCAGGCAGTTGCTGACTTTGATAGAACAGCGGCAGCAGGATCCAAGAAGTCTAAAGGCAGATAACCAGATACGCCCTGATGACGCAGCTAGAAGCTGCTCATGTGCACACCAAGCGCATGCCTGACACTCCCCCGCGAGCAGGGCAGCTCAGGTCCAGCACCGTGGCATGGGCATGGCAAGAAAGGGGCGGCAGCCATGCTTCTTTTGCGGGTGGCCTTACCCCACGGAGCTCGTCGGGGATCCCGTGGCGGGCGCACTTGCGCAGCTTGTTCACGTCGATGAAAACCTCGGACTCGAGCAGCTCGACAAAGTCTTCGCGTGCCAGTGCAGAGCGCAGTGACGGCGACGTGCGCTGGCGGCTGGGGCTGCTGCCGGACGACGATAGCGGCGACGACATTGCTAGTGCGCAATTGCAATTCGGCAAGCAGGACGGGCCTCTCGCTGTTCTCAGCCGGCCAGGCGTCGAAGATAGAGTATGCAAAAAGGACAAAAAGTGGAAAGGCGTTTGGAAGCGAAAAAATGGACGCCCGAATCCTTGGAAAAAGCCTCGATATGGCCCGAGCTGCCCAGACTTTCCGCACTTGCCCAGAGCCGGCCAGCCGAGGGCCCACAACTCTTGCCCTTCAGACGTCGTCTGCATGTTCTGCCGCATGGCATCACCGACTGCGTCAGTGCCATTTCTGCTCTTCCTGCCGCCCACGTCACAATGAGCACCGCGTCCCAGCTCTTTCGGCGCCGACTGCTTGTGGGAGCAGTGGCAGCGGCCTCGGTGTGGATATTCGTTACCGATAACATCCTGTCGCTGCAGATGATCAACGGCCGCTCGATGCAGCCAGCGCTCAACCCGGACTCGAATCGCTTGAAGCGCGACGTGGTTGTGGTCGACAAGCTGGTGCGAGGGGCGCTGTCCACGCGGCTCAAGCGGGGCGATATAGTCACGTTTGCCTCGCCATCGGACCCCGACCGCTGCCTGGTCAAGCGCATCATTGCCTTGCCGCATGACTGCGTTGTGCCGCTGAGCAGCCCCGACTCGTACGTCCGCATTCCAAAAGGCCAGTGCTGGGTCGAGGGCGACGAGTCGTTTCACAGCGGCGACAGCAACACCTTTGGCCCAATTCCTATCGCGCTAATCACTGCTCGCGCCCTCAGGCCGGTGTGGCCGCCGTCGCGCTTTGGCGCGCGCCTCCAGCCGCTACCAGAGTGGAAGGAGACCCGGATTTATCCAAATGGCGGCTCGCGGCTATCTGAGCACCGCCCGTGATCTAGCCCACTCGCCGCGGTTGCTTTCGCGTCTAATTTTCCATGATCCGCCGATTTTGCTATTCAGCACTGACAATTTTTCTTCTAAAAATTATTGCTTCTACTTTGCATCGCCTCCAATTCGCATATATTCTCGGCGTTTAACCATGAGCTCTTCAGAAAAGTACGCAACAGCAGTTTTATTAGACCAGCTCGCTTGGACTGCACGGACTGAATACTAATTCGCTCTTCATTACTCTGTGTAGCACCCCGAAGAAGCGTCGCTGGGAAGAAGACCAGGACGCAAACGGCGCTGCTATGGCAGGCCGGCTGTCGAATGGCGGCGGGAATGATTCCAGCGCCGCCTATGTCCCGCCGCCTATGGATGCGCCCAGACGGTCAAGCGCATCTGAGCCCGGAGCTTTCGCAAAGGACGTTGACATCAACCACTCGGAAAATCGCCAGGCGTTAGCTAAGGGTACCACGCACAGACGTATTATGGAAGCAACCGCGACAGAAGTGACCACGCGAGGCAGGTACTATGCTAACCCAGACGAAGCAACGCCAGCGGATCCAGCACTGCATCTTCATGTAGAGGCAGCCACGCAGGAGGCATTGGACCGAGCGGTGGTCATGATTGAGCGCATGAAGACAGAGAATGCCCCCGAGCGCTCGGCCTCGGTGGACGAGATGTCCCACTCTTTTGCCAGCACGCACTTTAGCGGAGATCGCTACCGTGGTGCCCGGTCGAATTCGGGCGCACTGCACCAGCTGCAAGACAAGATTTTCATTGAAATCGAGTCTGAGCGTGGGTTCAACGTGCGGGCGAAGCTGATCGGCACTGGCGGTGAGAATATGAAGTATATTCAGAACACGACGGGAGCCCGCGTGCAGGTCCGTGGGCGCGGATCGGGCTTCTTTGAGGGTCAAGGCGATCCAGAAGCTCAAGAGCCGATGCATCTGCTTGTCATGGCTGACAGCGAGGATGTTTTGGGCCAGGCTCGAGAGTACTGCCGCAGCCTTGTCGATACTATCCATGCTCAATACAACGAGTTTAGGGAATATGGCGGGCGCCGCGGTGATCGCCATAGCCATCGAGAGAGCCGCGACAGCTATGAACATAGCACGCGTCATAATAGCCGCCAGCAGCAATACCAGCAGGCGTATTCGCAGCCATATCCGCAACAGGAATATGGTGCGCCGCAATATGCGCAGCCGACAAATTATTCGGGCGCAGTCGGCGAGGGCGGCCAACCTGCGGCCGATGCTGCCGCATATGAGGAGTACGCTAAGTATTGTGCGCAGTACTACCAATATTACGGGACGTATCCCGACTATTCCGCGTACTACGCTGACCCTAATGCTGCGCAGTATCAGTACCCTGGACAGCAGCCGTCAACTGGTGCATTGGCTACTGATCAACCCGGCGACACAAGTGTCGCACCCGATGGTTCCGAACAAAACGGCTACCATAGCGTCCCGCCTCCACAGAGCTACTCGAACGGTTATAAGAAGGTATGAGCGCGCTAGCTTAACATTTTTTAAACCGCAAATAGGAACGCTTGGCATGAGCATGTCGCTAAACGGCTGCGTTTGAAAAATCAAAGCAAGAGCCACCTGAAGTGGTTTCTTGTGCTCTGCTAACCCGTATCGCTTTAGTCATTGCGTCGTTTTTGCAAATAAACACTCTTGTTATTTTACATCCAGCTCATCATATGATGCTAATGCCATGGCAATTTTTTATGCTACCAGCTTGATCTGGATGCAGAAAAGGGTCTCGCATCCATATTTGTTTTGGGAGGTTTTCCAAGCACGCATTTCAGCTGGCGTTCACAAGTTAGACCGATTAGACGTTCGAATGACATTGAAAAGAAGGACACAGCAAATAGAATACTACACAAGATATAGCGCTGCACTAGTACCATCTGTCGAGCCTGAAATCGGATAAATCGAGAGACGAACAGTCGCCGTCGACCAGCAGCTCTGAAACGGCAAGCCCCGTGGCGGGCCCATTAAGTATTCCCCAGCACCCGTGTCCCGCAGCGATGTAAAGCCCCTTGGACGAAGGCACCTTTGAGATCACGGGAATGCCCTTGGCGTGGACCGGCAGATGGCAGGCCAGCCCGTACTGGATCATATCAAACGACAAGGCAGAGCTGACGTCGTTGACAATCTGCTTCAGCCGGCCGGTGGCCCGCTTGCTGTATACCGGCTCAAAGGGATTGTGCGGCGGCATTTCCGGGTCGTCCAGCGCCTCACCGCAGATAAACACCGATCCGTCCGGCCGCGGGTAGATCTCAATCGCGTCCTCGCCACTGTACACGGTGCCATTGATCTCGGCAAACACCGCCTGAGCGGGAATCTGCTCCTTTGGCTTGGCTAGGAGATAGTGGACGCGCAGTCCCTGGATTGGGATTTGGCTGGCTGACACGTCGCGGAACGCCTCCCACCGCAGGCACGAGTTCGCCCATGCGCCACAGGCCACAACAATCTTGTCGGCTGGTATGTCGCGGCCCTGATCGAGGAGCACAATGTAGGGCTTGTTTGTTCCGAGCTTCTTGCTCTTGACATCAATTCGCTCGGCATTAATGGGATCCACGATATCAAGCACATTGGCCTGCTCGGCCTCAGAAAGCCGATAAGGGTGCTTGCTGTCAATCGACAGCTCAATGAACGGAGGACGGTACCCGGTGTCGGCCACATCAATCACTTTACCGCGGACGCTCTCCAGCCCAAAAGTTTTGGCCTCTACCAGCAAGCTCCGCGTAAGCTTCAGCGGATCCACCTGTGCTGTCGATGTGGTGTCGCCAACCTGACGCAGCTTGTTGACCAGATCAGTCTTCAGCCATGGGACCGCCTCTGGTGCCACCTCCTTGACGCTGCCGACTTCGGGCACCGCGATCGAGCCGTGGGTGCTGGTCTGCTGGCTATCATCAGTATCCAGCAACAATGTTGGCGTGCTGGTGCCCGAATACTCCACTGTGGCCATCGAGGAAGTGCTGTGCGAGCGCGGCGCAATAACCTCGATCGAGGTTACCACCGACTCGGCCTCGGTGCGCTGATGTACGGCTTTGTGCTGCTTTGCAGGCATCACCGGGATGCGGTCAATTTCGGCGCAAAACGTGTTTAGCGGGCGATAGCCCCACCGCTCCGGCCCGTTGTGCTCCTGTGCGAGTTTGGCGTGCAGGTCGTAGCTGAACTGCGCCAGCTGCTCGGTATCAGTGCCATCTGACCAGTGGCGCGCCAGAAACCCGCCCGACTTCCCCGATGCGCTGCACCCGGGCTCGCACTGCTCTACAAGCACTACCCGTGGCCGCTTCTCGGCTGGATACTCAGCTGCTAGCTTCTTGGCTGTGAAGTAGGCGGTGGACACGCCGACGATCCCTGCGCCGATAACGACAATCGTCTCTCTGTCAGTCGGCATTGCGCAAACTGCGTGTGGTTAAAGTAAGAAGTGGGTATGAAAAGAGACAAAAATGCTTTGCAAGCAGAGGCGACGGAGACAAAAGTGGAGATTAGCGCGGGTTTCATATGTGTGCAGCTTTCCCATGAATCGATCCCGATTTGCTTATGAAAGAATGGGCGCGCACGTGGGCCGGCATCGGCGGTTCAGACATCCCGCACAACCTATGCCTATATACCTGTGGCCGAAAGGCTGCCAAGCTGCAGTTGGTGTTTGGTGCGCACGGCTAGCCAAAGTCGACGCTCTCTTCAGCACGTGGCAACAACCCTTAAGCGTGCTTGATGGATAAATGCGGGGTTATATGTAGTAGAGTTCAAATCGGAGACAGGTGACAACCAACATTATCTAGCGCGTATATAGAAATCTCAGCAGCTTCAGCCATGTCTTCGTACCAGAGGAAGGCACCGTGGGACCGCAACAACAAGTACTGGTGCGAGTACTGTCGCATATATGTTTACGACAATCGAACGGTACGTCGGCTCAGCACATCTGAGCTTGAGCAACTGCCCGATTCATGCGCATACTCTACTAAACAAACATACTGGATTAATAGAGCCGAAAACAACACGATTCTGGGACCAAGCACAAGGACAATGTGGAAAAGTACCTTCGGAAAATCGGCAAGGATGTAGAGGCCAAGGTACAGGCGGAAAAGAAGCTCGACGCACAGCTAGCAAAGATTGATGAGGCGGCAGCCCGGAGTTACCAGCAGGACATTGGTGCCTCGGCAACCGATCACACCTCCACAGCAAATGCAACCAGAGATTTACAAGCGGGCACCGCGAGGAAGCCGCAAGTCGTCCAAAAGCCCGCACGTGCAGAACAAGCGGAAGTCAAAGAGCAAAGCAGCCGGCCAGCGGACGTGGGGATTATTGGCGAATGGGAGGTTGTGGAAGAGGCCGACGACTTGCAAAACGATGCGGCTGGACCGGAAGCGGCAATCACCAACGTCGGCGATCCATCGCAGACCCCAATGGAGCTGCGTGGGGCCGAGCTCCTTGACGAGGAGGACCGTCATTCGCACAAGCTGGCCGAGTTTGAGATCAAAGAGAAGACCACGGCCACGGCTGAGTCCGATCAGGTGGACGACGGCGACGGCTCGGCGGCCACTGTGCTGTTCAAGAAGCGCCGAGCGCCAGTAAACCGGGCTACGCGCAAGCAGCGAAAGATCTAGGTTTCATTGATCTCAAATAAGAAACTGCATGGAAAACCCCCCGCTCGACGCAGCCGTCTAGTTGTTGGCGTTCACAATCTCCAGGAACTCGGGCTTGAGCGAGGCGCCGCCGACAAGGAAGCCGTCGACATCGGGCTTCTGCGCCGTCTCCTTGCAGTTCTTGCCGTTGACCGAGCCGCCATAGGTGATGCGCGTCTCCTCAGCGACCTTGGCCGAGACAGCGGTCTTCAGGTAGCCGCGGATCGCAGCGTGGACCTCCTGGGCCTGGTCGGGGGTGGCGACCTTGCCAGTGCCAATCGCCCAGACGGGCTCGTAGGCAATGACAATGTTGGCCCAGTCGGCCTCGCTCACAGCTTTGATCACGGCGTCGAGCTGGCGGTTGACGACGGCCTGGGTGGTGCCGGCCTCGCGCTCCTCCAGCAGCTCGCCGACGCACAGAACAACCTTGAGTCCAGCCTCCAGCGCCTTGACGACCTTCTCGGCAGTGAAATCGTCGGACTCGCCGATGACGTTGCGGCGCTCAGAGTGGCCGAGGATGACCCACTTTGCGCCGACGTCCTTGAGCATCTCGGGGCTGATTTCGCCGGTGTAGGCGCCGCTGGCCTTGACGTAGCAGTTCTCGCCAGCAACGGCCCAGTCCTTGCGCAGGCTGTCGGCAACCAGCGACAGGTAGACGTAGGGCGCGCCGATGACGACCTCGACGTCCGGCGACTTGGAGCCGGCATTGAACTGCGCGACCAGGTCCTTGACGACGGCCAGGCTGCCGTTCATCTTCCAGTTGCCACCAACCCAGAAAGTGCGAGTCATTGTTTTTCACGTAGCAGCTATCGGCGTTGAGAGATTATGAATAAAGAGGCGATACGGAGACAAGATGTGCCCGCCTTGCTCACGCTGACAGAATCGCGAGTGTGCAATCGGCCGCGCCCCTAATCCCCGATTAAAATCTGTCGCCAGCCTAATTAGCTGCGATTTTTTCCAAGAAGCCGACCAGTCAGGCACTAGTGGACTCTCCAGGTTTCCGAATTAGGCATTCGGCGGACGCGGACAGAGCGGTCGCTTTTCTTTTCTTTTCACCTCCCGAGGTCGCCATTATTCCTCTTTGACTTCCTCTAGTGCCTGATCGCCGATCGCTCGTATCCGCACTTCCGTTTCTGCTTCTGCCGTGCCCTCGACGCAAGGTAGAATCGAAGCCAGCTTATCAGACAGCAAAGAAAAACCACCAGGCTATGTGCGGCATCTCAGCACTGCTTCTGGCCGATTCGTCGCAGGCCGCAGTCGGCGAGCTGCTCGAAAGCCTGGGGCTTTTGCAGCACCGTGGCCAGGTAGGTTATCTGCGATCGAGGGTTATCTATCCAGCAGCCTGCCCAAAAAATCACAGCACGAGCTGCACTCAATCGGCATGCGATCTTTGTTATTACTGAGTTTAGGATGCAGCAGGTATCGTCACCTGCGGACACAAGGGCCGGCTGTTCCAGTGCAAGGGCAACGGCATGGTGCGCGACGTGTTCACCCCCCAGCGCCTGATGGCGCTTTCAGGATACATGGGCGTGGCCCACGGTAAGTCGCATATTATTTCCGGAGAGTGGTAGGGATGGCGTGCCGTGTGTGGCGCTGTGGCTCGTCGGACAGTAGCAGCGCAGGCACATGTCCCTGGTCCGAGCGCCCGCTATTTCACACGATTATTCGCGCACCTATTCCTCCTCCCCCCAACCGCACAGGCTGCGATTGCCAGCCAATTGGGCCGGCGGCACTTATCGGGCTGATACTAACCGCAAAGGCGCTGGAGTGCGAATTGTAGTGCGCTACCCGACGGCCGGCACGCCCGCCGATTCGGAGGCGCAGCCGTTCTACGTGAACAGCCCGTACGGCATCGTGATGGCGCACAACGGGAACCTGACCAACGACAGCGAGCTGCGGCACTTTTTGGACTATGACGCGCACCGGCACATCAACACGGACTCGGACAGCGAGCTGCTGCTGAACATCTTTGCCAACAACCTGCAGAAGACGGGCAAGTTCCGGATCAACGAGCAGGACATCTTCTCGGCCATCGAGAGCCTGTACAGCGAGTGCCGCGGCGCGTACGCGGTGACGGCGATGCTGGCGGGCTTTGGCATCATCGGGTTCCGTGACCCGCACGGGATCCGGCCGCTGGTGTTTGGGCGGCGCAAGGCGCTGGCGGGCAGCGGCTACGACTACATGTTTGCGTCCGAGAGTGTGGTGCTGGACGCGCTGGATTTCACCGACATTGAGGACGTGCAGCCGGGCGAGGTGATTATCGTGTCGAAGAGCGCGGTGACGCGGCGGCGGCTGGTGGTGGAGAGCCAGATCACGCCGTGCATCTTCGAGTACGTGTACTTTGCGCGGCCCGACTCGACAATCGACGGCATCCCGGTGTACAACGCGCGGCTGGACATGGGCGTCAAGCTGGCGCGCAACGTCAAGAGGGCGCTGGGCGCGGGCATGGACATTGACGTGGTGATTCCGGTGCCCGACACCAGCCGCGCGGCGGCGCTGCAGCTGTCGCACGAGCTGGGGCTGCCGTACCGCGAGGGCTTCAACAAGAACCGCTACGTCGGACGCACGTTCATCATGCCGGGGCAGGAGATGCGGCGCAAGAACGTGCGGCGCAAGCTCAACGCAATGCCGACCGAGTTCAAGGACCTGAACGTGCTGCTGGTCGATGACTCGATAGTGCGCGGCACGACGTCGCAGGAGATCATCCAGATGGCACGTGACGTGGGGGCCAAGAAGGTGTACTTTGCGTCGGCGGCGCCGGCCATCCGCTATCCCAACGTGTACGGCATCGACATGCCGACGATGAAGGAGCTGGTGGCGTCGGGCAACAGCAACGACGCCGTGTCGGCAGCCAT
>JANBRV010000185.1:0-12783 GCA_027577835.1 Coemansia sp. RSA 2705
GTACGGTCGCCGAAAGGCCGGCAGAGCACAGTGTTACATGCTTTCTACAAAGAATGCCTAATATCACACAAATAGAGTACGACTCTTACGCGTATAGCAGAGGAAATAATAAACAGGCTTATGAAATAATTAGCCACTATCGACACCAGCTTGTGCGACTAGCTGCTAGCCCTCGCCTGCCATTTGCGTACCTGGAGTCCGCCACGCGACTAGAGCACTTGAAGTTGTGGTTTCCTGGTTGGTCGATAGCCATACCGCATGTGCTTGCTAACCAGCTTGTTAGTTTTTGTTTACATGGATATCTGTATTACGATTCTGGGGCACTCCTTCGAGTTAATGGGCCGCGCCATATAGTATTTCCCTGTCTCAAATTATTTTGCTTTGATGCACATAATTGCGGGCCTTTTAGACATCCTCAACAAGTAGCTGGCGCTTGTAAGATAATAGCGCTGGAGCTTCCCAAGCTTGAAAAGCTGTATATAACTGGTCCAACTCTGGGCTTTCAATTTGTTCGACCGGCCAATAGCCCAGCGCTTCGGTACTTTAAATTCACAGGGATTGCCGAATCATTTACACACCTATACGATTCATTATTTGGCAGCATTGAACAGCTTGATGTTACTATTTTGAATTTACCCACAGAGAACCACAATGATATGTTATATAACACGCTTGGGAAACTACTCGGCAACAACGGTCATATCTCTACGTCTAGGAATTCAAACCGACTATCACTAAGGCGCCTTCAAAGTTCCCCTTTCACTGGACTGTTGACAATTCTGAGAATGATACCGCATCTTTCGGGAGTGTCCATTCTAGATGTTATAAGCACGACGGTTGATTATATTGGTGTGGATTCCATTACAGACTTTTTGTATGCAGCATCTGAATCGCCCGTCTATAATATTGAATTTCTGCGTTTAATTATTACACGCGGGGACTGGGACATTGCTGAGGACATTTATTACAACCTGATCCTGTGGATCAGATCGCTCAAGGTTCTTCAAGTCTCTGATTGGCATTTGAAACCTGCAAAAGAAGCGGCAAGAAAAGCGCAGGCTGTGCGCCCCAATTCTACGCTAGTTCAGGTTGATCGCTTTTAATACTTTTGTCGTGCTTTATTTAATAACAATAAGCAATAAAACTCAATTCCAGCAGCGGTGGTTTTCAAGGTCCTGCTCGGTATAGCACGTCATTTCACAAAAGCGGCACCGGTACTCGCTTCTGAGTCCGACGTATGGACACTGGAATCGATATTCGTTGCCTTCGTGCTTCTTCTTGCTCTTCGAGTCGTCTTTGAACTCTTTTTTAGGATATCCGGCGTTGTTTTTTGCGTCTTGCGTATTGTTCATGTTAAAGAGCACGCGCGACTGCTGTGTTGTGTTGGAGACCTAAAATAATAAGCTGAAAGTGGAACATGCTTTTTTAAAATAAAAGAATCCCCACAGTCTTTTTATACACCAAACATTTTTTCTCGGCAACTGCGATATTAAAGCGCACACTTTGAAGCTGCAAAACAACAATATGTGCTGAGAAGAGCAGACGGGCATTAACAGCAAGCAAATTAATGCTGGAGAATAAGCTTGCTTCGGTTCTAAATACCGCCGAGGATTCCCGAGGTGCAGCCACGTGCCCCTTGCCACACTCCCTTGCCGAGAATTATCGGGGCTCTAACCACCTTAATCGTGCAAAAAGTTGCGCAGGCGGATTTCAAGCGCCACCTCGAGAGCTTAAAACAAAATGTACCTGGTTACTAAAGTCTAGAAAAACTTTTACAGTCAACACTAGAACTATATCCCTGTTATAGACGGGCTTGCTTGTACATTTTTATTGTTGACAAACCGCGGCATAAACGTATCATGCCGAAAAATGGCAGTCTTCAATCTTTATTTAGCCCAAAAAAAAAAATTCAAGCTATAAAGGACGCTGAAACTCGCATAGCACGAATTTAATAAAAGCGACGTCTGGGCCAACAATGATGGCACTGGAGCTCAAGATTAGAGTGAAATACCTGACCGCAGGTTGTACAGTCAAACTTGACGTCGAGTACATATTCTATCAGGTCATTTTCCTGGCCTGTGCTCACGCTGTCCGCTTTGTTGGTAATTTTGTGGGTGCTCTCTTTCTCGACTGCGCTGTTGTTCTTGGCTTGTCTAATTTTTATGTTGTAAAGCTTGCCCATTTTGAAAGCGTTTTTTAAAAGCGGAGGGGGTGACTGGCCATGACTGGCGGCAGAGAAGGAAGCAGCGCCTTATATACCGAGACACACTTTCTATGTCGGCTAATTGCCCACCCGTCGCCCGTGCAACAATATATACAGGGCGTTCACAGTGGCCACCATGTGTCTATCCTGTGCATTGTTGCTCGGCTGTTCCCTGCCGGTGCAATGCACCCTGCTTCCGTGGCAGCATTGTGGCTAGCCACAGAGTTGGCTCAGCCGCCAGGATGTTTTGGCCCCAAAGATGGCGTGGGGCAAATAAACCTGTGTGCTCGGTATGCCGGACAATGGGAACTGGAAATTCGCCGAGGAGATTGTTCACATTGTCACGCCGTTCTGCGCGCCTGGCTGTGCCATTCCGGGCTATTACGATAATACAAAATCTGTAGATCAGCGTGGTTTACTGTCGCCGTCGCCCTCAAGCTCTAACAGCGGCGGCGTGCTTGTCTGCTGCTGGCTGGGTTGGCCCAGAGCTCCTCCGGGATGATTGCGTGCAAAGTCCAGCGGGCCAAACCGTCGTCGGTTCATAAGCATGATCGCGATTGAGTCGCCGACCGCTAACATCAAGCTAGACGACACGGTAGGTGCGCTCACATTGTCGGACAGCTCTGTATCTACGGGGCAGCTAATCCACGCATCGCACCTGTGTCCGAGTGATGAGTTCTGTGATCTACCCATGCCGACTAGCCACACATTCATATCTGCGACCCGCTGACTGCGCATGCTGTGGATAATCGATGCTAGTCTGACAACCTCTTCGGTTTCGCCCGAGTTGCTCAGCGCAATTATGCAGTCGCCCGATCCAATTATCCCCATATCACCGTGCAGTGCCTCGGTGGCATGCAGACTAACCGCTCGAGTACCAACGCTGGTTAGCGTGGCTGCTAGTTTTTTGCCGATAAGAAATGATTTGCCGATTCCGGTTACGACAATTTTGCTCCCCGGAGTATCGGTAACTGTGAAGAGAATACGCAGCGCAGCCTGCAATTCGTGAGAGTTTTGCCGCAGGCTATCTGCGTGCTGCTTTATTGCCTTGCTGACCAGGCTGAGGGAGCTAGCAACGGCTGCGGCTGCGCCATCCATGTCGTCAGTAGGCGTAAGCATTATCGGCGTATTAACGGAAACGCTGAAAATAAAGTTATAAAGGTCAATGGGGGCGTCAGAGAAATGCAGCAGCGAAAAGAAAGAGCTAATTGAAAGCTCGCCCCCGGTTTGCGGGAATATCCCCCAGTCTTGGCTTAACTTTTTAAAGAAATTTTTACAGGAGAATCGCTTGCGTTACGAGGATCCCGATTGCGCGATATTCCGCGGGATCACGGGTTTGATCCATAACCCGCATTAATCAGGGAAGTTTCCGCCATACCTGAAAGTGCTGCCAGGGCACTATTAAAACAGCCTCGTTTATCTCTGTCTAAATAATAAACATCGCAAATAATGTCGGCCAAACAAGTACGGATTGCATTCCGGCGCTTGCTAAAGGTCCAGCGCCGGCGATTCGAAGGAGATCAGAGCATTGTCGCGGCGGCTAGGGATCAAACGCGGAAGGAGTTTGAGGCAAATCGGGACCTGAGCGACCCAAAGCTCATCGCCAAGCGTCTAAAGCATGCACGAGATGTCGAGGAGGTCATCCGGCGGTACGTGGTCCAGGCACCGCGCAGCACCGAGAAGGACAATACGTACCAGATAAAATTCACATCCGAGCATGCGCTGCGCGACCGCCATCCGATTCTCATAAAGAGCTCGTTACAGGACAAGAAGCCAAAAGACGAGTAGACTAGTTGCTGGAGCTATAGATAAATTGAATATGTTGCCTTCTATCTTGAATGGCTTGAAGCAATATTATGTGAATGCGAGCACTGCCAGTACAGCGAGCTCTGCTGCGGAATCCAGCTTTATCGGCAGCGGAATCTCGGGTACTGGTGTCTCAATAACAGGTGGATATTCTGTCCAGTCGGCATCGTCAGAAGTGCGCCCATCCGATGTATGCTGGTAAAGCTGCTGGCTCAGTAGTCGCTTGGCTAGCGGCCACCGCGACAGTCGCGTGCCCGAAAGCCCAAACTCGATATCTGCTCTTAGATCGTCTTCAGCTGGCTCTAAAGGACGAGTGGTAAGCCACAGAGGAAGGCAAACGAGTGCTAGCACCAGTGCGTAGCTGCAAGCGCGCACCAAGGCCGGTTGCCGAGGTGCAAACACAAGCGAGGCCGCCACCACGCCTAGCAACGCCAGCCGAACTAGCCAGATAACAAGCAGCGGAATATACGCGCCAGCAACCCACGATCCGACGATACACGCGCCCACAATAGCACCAGGAGATAGCAGCTTCTGGAGAGCCGACAGTAGTCGACTGTCCATCGCCGAGCTGCCAAACAGTCCCTGATAGCTTCCGTCGTCCAGCGAAAACGCCGACATTTTCGATTCCAGTCCAGTATCGACGCTCCGATTAAATGCAAAGGCTTCAAACGGGCGCTGCTCCTGTGTCGTCATGCGACTGGCCTGAGCCCGGGCAAACATGCCGCTGTTGCTGCTGTTGGTCTTCACTCTGCTTTGGCTGCTGCCCCCACCACCTAGCAATGCGGCTAGTTCGTCATCCAGGCTGCTGCTGTGTGTGGTTGGTGCCTTCGCCTTTGTCGGGGCGCCGAATGACAGAGTGTTTAGATCGGACATCATGTCGCCATTCACTGCAGTATCGTCGTCGCTGCTGTCAGCACCCACGCCGTATCTTCGCCCCCGGCGCACGGCCGATGATGGCCGTCGACCCCACGGGTTGCTTGTTGCGCTGGTAAATGCCGAGCCAAACAGTGAGTCGTCTTGATCCAAGTTGGCTTCTGAATCGCCAAACGACAGGCTCTTCAGCGACATGAGTGTCTGCTGCGCGTCCCGTTCAGTGACTACCGGTGAAGTGTCGACCGGCTCTTGCTCCGCACTGTTTCCGCGGTCTGTCAAAGGCCGATTTAGACGTGAAGCAGGCCGCCGGCTGTCGAGCGTTCGCAGACATGATATTGCCCGCCAATAAAGAACCAGATCGCAGATCAATATGCTCGACCAAAATACCGGGTGCCAGCCAGGTATCTGCAGTATCGCGGCCAACAAGCGCAGTAGCGCAAGGTGTACCACGCGCTGTTTGTATGTCGGTAGGCCAGCGGCCCGCACGCCGGGATTCGAGGCAATATAGAGCCATAGCGGATTAAGCGCGCGCGACAAGTGCGTTAACAACGCCAGAAGTAGCCCAACTCCAGTCGCGTACCCGCCGGGTCGCAAATAACCGCATAAAATGCAGAGATAAAATGCCCAGGTAACCAGTGGACACGCGACAAGTGCGACAAGTGCACACAGCGCCCACATTGCCACCAGCCGCTTTCGGCGCAGCGTGGGTTGAGGGCGCATGTGAGGCGCAAACTTGCGCGCGCTTTCCGAGCGGTGCAGCGCGCTAGCCAGCTCCCTGCGATACATCCACTGCGACTGCTGCTGCAGCCGCTGGTCGACCTTAACCTGGCACGAGCGGCACACCACCGGATATCGGCGCTTCAGCGACTGCTCATACTCCTCGGCGTGCTCGTACCGATCCTGGTACTCAGGGTCGTCTTCGTCGGGTAAATACGCCGACAGTATCTGGCAAATCAGCTCCTGGTTGCGCTGACACGAGCTGCAAAACAGCTGCTGCGTTGGCTCATGCTCCGGAAGCTGGGCGCGCGCCGGTATTGGGGATTCGCGGTACATGTCTGGGTGCGAGTCAACAATGTTGCCGTTGCGGTCGCGTACGTTTTGGTTTTGGCAGTGGTCGCAATGCCAATTGTGCTTTGTGTCGCAGTCGGACGGCGACCGCGGAAGCCGGGTCTTTTCATTGCAGAACCAGCAGGTGACGGCCGTTCCAGCTCCCAGAATAGACCACATGTTTATGGAAAAGGCAGGCTACCAATTCATAGCTCTCAACAACACCAAATAATGCAAGTAGGCAGAACGCAGAGCAGAAACGCGAAATCGACTATTGTTGAAAACTTTTTTGTTTCATGCGATCGCGCGTTGTTCCGCTTCTTTGCTGTTCCTTTCTTGACCGTGTTATAATATTTCTGGTGATTTGCGATAGACTACCGGAATGCGACCGACTACACAGGTGCTAAACCCGGTGTCGCTTTTGCGTGCTGTGATGACTGCTCGAATACACAGAACAAATAGACTGCAGACACGCGCGCTGCTTCAGCCGTCGTTTGACTACAAATTCATTCGGGACAATGCCGACACACTTCTTGAAAACGCGATTAACCGCAACGTGCGCAACGCCCGGCCGCACCGTGTCGGCGAACTGTATGACGAATACCGCGCTCTCTTATCGCAGACCAACGAGCATCGTGCTACGCTCAACGCGGCATCCAAAGAGATGGGCGTTCTGACCAAGGGCGGCAAACCCCCAAAGGATCAATCGGTGGCTGTCTCGGCCGAGGATCGGGAGGCCAAGGCGCAGGCAATGGCTGGCCTGCGGGAACGTGCCAAGGTTGCAAAGCTGGCAATCCAGGACATCAAAACCAAGCTGGATGCAGTCGAGACCCAGCTGCGCAACGAAGCAGCCAAACTACCAAACATCTCGCACCCGCAGACACCTATTGGCGACGAGGCGCAGGCCCGTATAGTCCGAGTCAATGGCGATCTCTACAATGTCAAAGCTGTGCCAAAGAACGGAATAGATACGCGGGATTTGTCCAACGCCGAATTTCAGGATCACTACGATTTGGCGCTTAGCCTGGGGATTGTGGATATGGAGGCTGGGGCCAAAGTTGCTGGCAGCCGGTTCCACTACTGGCGAGGCCCTGGCGCGCTGCTAGAGCTGGCACTCGTGCAGTATGCGATGACCAGAGCGACAGCTGCTGGATTTATCCCCCATATTACGCCCGACGCAGCGCGCACCAGCGTGGTCGATGCGTGCGGCTTTCGGCCACGATCAAATGCCGAAGACACGCAAGCAGGAGAAGCCGGGCACTCGGGCGAAGCCAGCCAGATATACCGCATGACGCCAGTTGCCGAAGAATCACACGGAGAGGAGCATGTTGCTGATCCGCTCTGTCTGGTAGCTACCGCCGAGATTCCGCTGGTTGCCATGAAGCAGCAGCAGATTCTCAACCACACGTCGCTGCCAATGTCGCTAGCTGGTTTGAGTCATTGCTTCCGTGCAGAGGCTGGAGCCCGTGGGCGCGACACCCGCGGAATCTACCGTCTGCATCAATTCACCAAGGTTGAGCTTGTGACGCTATCGCATCCAGAAAATAGTGAATCAGAGCTTGCACGACTGGTGGACTTTCAGACCGCACTGTACGCCGATCTGGGGCTAACATTCCGGGTGCTGCAAATGCCGACATATGAGCTTGGCGCAAGCGCGTATCAAAAATACGATATCGAAGCATGGATGCCTGGTCGCAAGAGCTGGGGCGAGATTTCAAGCGCTTCGAATTGCACGGACTACCAAGCGCGCCGGCTCGGAATTCGGGTGCGGCCATCGGGCGAAGGCTGCGCGAGCGGAAATTCGCCGGTGTTTGTTCACACTCTCAATGCAACGGCGGTGGCGGTGCCACGCATGGTTGTCGCCCTATTGGAATCATTCCAGCGCCCTGATGGACATGTGGTTATTCCCACCGTGCTGCGCCCATGGATGATGGGGATGGAATTGTTGGCTCCGAATCCTAATTGATTCGCCTTGCAAAGTTGACAAACGTGCGGACATCTCGTCACACGCGTAATCTTGTGCTCGTCTAAGGCAACGATAAGCCGGCGAATAAATTGGATTGCGTTCAAAGTCTTTTTACTCTGCAATTTTCACTGGCCAAACATCGATTCTGTACACTAATCATGCCATTTTACTCCTCGTTTCCTGACGTCGAAATCCCGGCAAAGGATATCACCTCGTTCTTTTTTGAGCATGCGCAGGCCAAGCTAGACGCGTGCATAGCTAAAGGCACTGAGGAGCCAACGCTGCTTATTGATGGTACTGACGGCTCCTCGCTCCGCTTCAGCGACATCAAACTGATGGCCGAGACGATCGCGTGTGCAATGGTAGAGCGTGGGTTCTCGTTTAGGTTTGACCCGGATAGCTTTCAGCCGGAGAACATTGCTGCTGTGTTTTCGCCAGCCGACATCCGCCTCAGCGCCATCCACCACGGCATTCTAATGTCTGGCGGCGTGTACTCGGCCATTGATCCACGCTTTGACGCCGAGAGCGTGGCTCAGAGGCTTGCAGAGCTCCAGCCATCAGTAATCTTTGTGTCTCCCACGCTTCTACTGCGGGTGCTAACGGCAATACGCCTCGCACAGCTGGATATACCTGACTCTAACGTTATCCTAATCCGCAAAAGTCAGCTGCCGTATGCTAGTGTTGACACATTTGCGCACAACCCCGAGCTGGTGCCGGAGTCGCCGGTATTGTCAGCGGATCAGCTGGCAAACAAAGTTGCATTGATTATCCACTCGTCTGGGACCACCGGAAAGCCAAAGGGTATTATGATAACCCACCGCAATATTGTCTCCATATATGCTGGATTCGACGCTTACCAGGCCGAGATAAAGATGCCCAACAAAATCCGGGAGCTACTTGTTGACGGTATACCGGATCGAGTCCTACTGGCTTCGCCGACTTGGCTTGCAGTTGGTCTTACAATTACGTGCTATCAACCTTTTCATTTAGGAAACTGCGTGGTGCAGCTACCAAGCTTTGAGCTACCGACCTATCTGGATGCAATTGAAAAGTATCAGATCTGCCGACTATCTTCAACGGCAAACACACTGCATACACTACTCACACAGACTAAAAAGCATGGCAAGGGAAAGGTGTCAATGCTTTCAGATCCATCAAGAATATATGACATCGGGTCAGTCAAGTTTGTGGGATGTGGTGGTACCCATGTTCCGCCGCGCCGAGTTGCTCAGTACGCCGAATATCTTGACAATGTGCTAATAATTGCCACGTATGGTCAAACCGAGTGCTTGCTGATCACTGCCGGGACCTACGGGGTTTGTCATGAGCCAGTGTCGACAGGTCCGCTCCTTCCCAACGCTGTAATCAAGGTCATTGATGGTGAGGGCAATGAAACTACCGGCTATGGCGAACTGTGCGTCTCGGGCCCTCAGGTGATGAAAGGCTATCTTGGCCGGGGAAAAGGCCCGCGTACCGACGACGGATTCTTCCGGACTGGCGACTATGCGCGTATCGCTGACGACAGAAGCATATTCTTGCGAGGCCGCATGGCTGACATTATCCACATGACAAATGGCCCGATATGCCCGGTAGACGTTGAAGACAAGCTGGCCAAGCATCCGTCCATCCAGGATGCCGCAGTTGTTGGATTCGGCCCAAAAGACAGCCAGTCAGCAGTTGCATTTCTGATTCTCTGGCCACACGCAGTCACGGAGCAGCTCGGCGACATTGAGCAGTGGCTGCATGAGCAGATGGGTGTTAATGTCGAGTGCAGACAAGTCGAGCATATTCCAAAGTCGCCGGCCGGCAAGATTCTGCGCCATTTGCTTGCGTATTAGGGTGTGAGGCACCATGCAGCCGCGAAACGTGCGTTAACTCCGAAATAGTCAAGCGCCTATCGCCTGGGAATCGAGAAGCGAGAACAATTGCGCTCGTGTCATGTGGCCGCGGCCGCTATCAACTATAGTCCGTGCCTGGAACTCTTTTTTTAATCTCGGCGCTTATTCCATTTTCTCTTTTTTTTTTCCGCCGACAAATTCGCACACTCTATTTTTTTTTGCATTTATGTCCGTGGTAGTTAGCGTGGGTTTTAAACACACACTACCAAGCCGTATTGCGTAAAGAACTCCTCTCAGAAGCCGATAGCAACAATGGCTGAAGAGTCTGTGCCAGCCCAGTCTCAGGCGGATGGCTCCGAACATGAAGAGACCGAGGCGCAGGTGTTCGAGCCGAGCAAAGAGATCTTGGCGCTGTCTCAGAAGGGCGGGCTGTCAATGGTGCTGCAAACGGTGGTGGCGACGATGTTTGCCTGGCTGATCGTCATTTTGCCCACCGTCTTCATATTGCTGTTTGTGTATATCAGCTGGCTGCGCATCCCGCTGGCCGTATACGCCGGGTACTGCTACCTGGACCCGTCAATCGAGGACGGTGTCGGGCGGCGCACAGAATGGGTGCGGCGGCTGGGCGTGTGGAAGTACGTGAACGCGTATTTTCCGGTACGACTGGTGGTCGACCAGCGGCTTGATCCGTCGCTGAGCTACGTGTTTGGCGTGTCACCGCACGGCATTCTGTGCTTCTCGGGCCAAGTGGTCATTGGCTCCCAGCAAAGTGGACTTGATGAGTCGTTCGAAGGCATAACTATTCATCCGATAGTCCTACACCATGCGCTGAAGCTGCCGATTTTCCACGAGTACGGGCTGGCGCTGGGGAGTTTGTCTTCGTCGCGAGAGAGCATCCGGCGGTGTTTGGCACACGGCAATGGCGACAGCGTGGCGATAGTGGTTGGCGGCGCCAAGGAGAGCCTGCATACCAACCGCGGCAACCGCAAGCTGGTGCTGCAGAACCGCAAGGGGTTTGTGCGGGAGGCGATTATTGCCGGGGCGCCACTGGTGCCAACATTTATATTTGGAGAAAACGACATCTACGCACAACTGGAGCACCCGCTACTGCGCAAGGTGCAGCTTTGGCTGCAGTCCAGAATGATGTTCGCCTTGCCGCTATTTTACGGCCGCTTTGGAATTGTGCCTCGCCGCACGCCGCTAACTGCTGTGTTTGGCCGACCAGTAGCGGTTGAGAAGAATCCGACCCCAAGTCACGATGAAATCAACCAGACGCACGCTCGGTATTTGAACGAGCTGAGGCGGGTTTACAAAAAGTACAAGCCGATATATGATCCAGAGGGCGATGATCTAGTAATTGTGTAGTGTGCTCATTGCTCAGTTGCACTGAAGTCGGCAATGACAGCCTTGTTTTTAGGATATATCTAAGTTAAACCGAATACAACCAAAACCAGTCATACACGCGTCTGACTGTCATTCTGTTCAAACGGAAAGACCAAGCAGTCAAGGGTGCGCTGAAAGCAGTTATTGAAGGGTAGTGGTCAACTAGCCAAGTCAGCCGTTGATAGCGTTGCAATCAATGATGGCATTGCATCAAGCCGCTAGTAGAGCCAGTAAGTTTCACTGCCTGCTTACCGATAGCAGGGCCTGACTGCCTTTTTAGCGCCTGTAAAACATCTACCCACACAGCAAGCGCAGTTGAGGCTGCCTATCAGGATATGCACGATATCTGCGCAACAGTTGTTTGTTTATATATTGCAAATTTCTTGTTGATAATACAAAAACGCGGTATGTTGCATAAGTATCGAGTATTTTGTGAAACATGAAAATAGAGCTCAGGCATAACTGCCACGTGTGACCAAGTGTATGTCATTTTTGCCAGGAAATGATTCGGCATATTCTTCAGCAGATTAATCAAAGAGCCAGCAGCGCGCGTGTAATCTCCACTCATAAGTCTGCAATAGCGACATACTTCGACAACCGTAATCCACAAAAGGAATGCAAGCCAGAACGGTTCGCTGTATATCGCATTGACACCAATGGTGTTGAGCATCCAGTAGGCCGAGTGTTTTACTCAAGGAATGAGGCTGAGACAGTAGCCACACACTACGACAGCTTGGGTCATAAGAACGGGTACTATGTGCGCGCTGTGCCCGGTGACTTGCCACTCAAATCCAAGTAGCATTTTGAGGCCGCCTGGTCATTAATTGGACTCCTTCAATACAACCATATTTATTTGCTGCGTCATTGTGAATACTTGCTGCTAGAAATGTATGGCGAGTATAACAGGGGCTTGGGCTTAATCAGATAATGCTCGGCAGCAAAATTTGGCGGATTGTACACGTATGCTCTTTGCTGTGCAAAACACCGGTTGGAAATATTCAGCAGCATTTGACGCAAGCTTTGAAGGATTCTGACGACTACATCGGTCAGAGCAAAAGTGTCTAATGCTGCCGCAACGTGGCTTAATCCGTTTTTCATTTGAGCAGAGTATAGAATTAGAGTGCAGGGATACCGCTGGTTACAATGTGCGCTTCTGAAAGTAGCACCAGGCTGCACTTTAAATACCTAAAGCGCGGCACATTTCATAGCCGCGGCTTCGTGTCATTTATGGACATGATTTGTCCACTATAAAGCAACTGCGCTAATGCAAAGAAGCGTTCACAGTAGAAACGCGCTTTGCTGCGCGACATCCGGATTCATTGCAGAGCAGGTGCAGCACAGGCTGGCACCGGTTTATGCGCTAATTGATCAGGCTAGATCTGGCTGAATACCACCCGCCAGTGACGTCAAATGAGGGCCACAATCGATAGTGACGTAGTCACCAATTATTATCCAGTCATTCCCCAAAATACCTCGATGGGGCCAACTTAAGATCGTTGGCTGGAAAGAGGGCGTGGTTGTCGAGGCCCAACTACAACGACATCTCCTTTTTCCGCCTTTTCCTTCATACCGTAATTTTCCGTATACACATTTTTCCTTTTATTTCAGCTGTATAGAGCAATAACGATGGCTGGAGTCCTGCGCGCCTGGACGGCGATTGCCGAAAA
>JANBRV010000186.1:0-12748 GCA_027577835.1 Coemansia sp. RSA 2705
GCGATGGCCCATGCCGAGGCCGAGTGGGAAAGCGTGCAGCGTGGGTGCCGCCAGCGTCGAGGAGAGATCAACGAGGATATTATGACGATTCTCGAGGACGTGGTGCAGATGAAGTCTCACTCGGAGACGCGCTTGCGAGAGCTGCTCCAGCTGGTCGAGAGCGATGCCACCGGGTGAGCTGGGTCGTGCAAGAGGCTCGGAGAGGGGTTTAACTGTGTTTCTAATGTCCGGTCAGTTTATAAAGTTAATTGTTTTCGTTTATTGCTAGCCGGTGGTCGATAGCCAGTGCAACCGCGGAGATACACAATTTTAGTCGTGGTTTACGTGATTCCAACTTTTGCCAGACACGGGGCACGATTGACAATTAAAAAAGATGGGCACTTGGCAAGAAAAAGAAGGGGCTGGCATTATCCCCCCTTTCTTGCAAAAGCGCTGTTCACACGTTCGATGTTTTTTCTTCTTCTTCCGCAATCCCGTCCTCGGTTGTGTATTTGGTCATAAACTTTTTTATTGCGTATTCAGAAAGTGTCCGATCGATATTTACTTGCGCGCGTTCCTTTAAACCCCTGGTAACGATGTCACTACTTGCCAGTTCGGAGTTGGGTGCCACAAAGCCTGGGACGACCGACCCTCTGAGCTGGGGGAATGTTGCGCTGGCTGCGTCGCTACTAGGAGTAAACGTGGTGATATCCTCGGCCCTGCGGCTTCGGTTGGAAAGCCAGATTGTGGTTGCCGGCGTGCGGTGTTTTGTTCAGCTCACGCTGCTTGGACTGGTTCTCAAGCGCGTATTTGCCACTGAAAGCGCCGTCGTCGTGTTTGGCATGGCCGGTAAGCAAATAAAAAAACTCTTTTTTTAACTAGCTGTCTGTGCGTCGTGTCTGCATGCACAAGGCATAGCATTATTTTGAAAAATGCGGTGTATTGTTTTTGCTGCGTGGCAGGTGCATGGCATAGGCAAGATCAGCAAGCTTGTGGTCTTGCGATGTACTAAAATGCTAGAAAGTTTTGTAGGCGTGCTCGGCGGCATGGCAGCGCTGGAGGTATCCGAGTGGAAGGCCAAGCGCACTGTCCGCGGGATGTTCTGGATAACTTTTGCGTCGATATTCGGAAGCGCAATTACTGTCGGGCTTATCGGGGCAGCATTCGCAATGAACTTTGACCCGCCGTATATTGCGTCCAAGTTTATTCCGACGCTAGGGATGCTGTTCGGCAACACGATGGTGGGCGTGTCGCTGGGGATGGATGCAGTGCTGACGTCTGTGGACACACGGCGAGACGTCGTCGAGGCGATGCTGTGCTTTGGCGCCTCGCGGTGGGAGGCCGTGCGACCGATTGCGGTGGAGGCTGCGCGCACGGCCATGGTTCCGTCGATCACCTCGGTCAGCATTACAGGCCTTATATCGATCCCAGGGATGATGAGCGGCCAGATCCTGGGCGGCGCTGACGTCATGGACGCGGCGCGGTACCAGCAGGTGATTATGTTTATGATTGCCGCCAGCGTGGCGCTGGGAGTGGTGTTCTCGGTCATTGCAGTGGCATTCATTGTGGTCGACCGCCAACCGCAGATCCGCCCCGAGCGCATCATCAACAGAGCAGCCGGATCGGTTAGCGGTAACGGCAAGGGCGGCCAGCGGACACCGCACTCGACTAGATCGTGCCGCTCGATTGTCCGACTCAAGGCATGGAAACAAGTAACCCCGATGGCAGTATAAACTTTTTTCCAGAGTTACAAACACGTGCACTAGCATAAAAGAAATTTCGAGATCAAGCTCAAACTCTTTTTTGCCGGTGACATCACGCATTTATCGATCTAGCCTGGCTTGTGCCCGATAGCACCTCCAGCGAATCGCGTTGCAATGTTTGCTGCCACCTTTCTTTGCTCTTCAAACCAAATTGTGTAGAATAAAAAATGTACGGGGTGGTGGATGCGCTTTATGGCCAGCTGCTCGAGCTGCAGTGGTACGTAGCGCCGGGATCGAGCATGTTTGGATCGGGCGGGGACAAGCCCGACAACCCCGAAGCACCGGACGCGCCGCTATCGTGGAAAAACGTGGGCATTGCGGCGCTGCTGCTGGGCGTAAACGTGGTGCTTTCAACATGGTTCCGGCTGGGGCTCAGCTCAAGCCTGATCGTGGCGGCCGTGCGCTGTGTGGTGCAGCTGACGGTGCTGGGGATGGTGCTGAAGGAGATATTTCTGACGGAGAACCCTGTGTACATATTCGGGATGACGCTAGTGCTGGGGGTGCTGGCGGCATTCGAGGTGACGTTCTGGCGGTCAAAGTGGCAGTTTCCCTGGATGTACACGGGCACGCTGGTGGCGATCACCGGCAGCGCGCTGGTGGTGGCGCTGTTTGGCAACGCGTACGCGCTGAACATGGATCCCGCGTACACGGCGGTGAAGTTCATCCCGACCATTGGCATGCTGTTCGGCAAGTGCATGATCGGTGTATCTATCGGCATGGGCTCAGTCATGGACTCGCTCGAGTCACACCGGGACCGCGTCGAAACGTCGCTGTGCTTTGGCAGCACCCGGTGGGAGGCCACCAAGCCGATCGTGGTGGAGGCTTTGCGCAGCGCGCTGTTGCCGACGATCACCAACATGAGCATTACTGGGCTTATTTCGATCCCGGGGATGATGACCGGTTGGATTCTGGGCGGCGCCGACGTGCTGGAGGCAGCGCGGTACCAGCAGATTATTCTATTTATGATCTCGGCGTCGACCGCTAGCAGCACGCTGCTGTCGGTGTTGTTTTGCACGTTCATGCTGGTTGATGGGGCGCCCAGACTGCGGCTCGACCGGATGACGTCGTCCGAAAAGATGCCGGACATTATTCCCGGCATGGGTCGCAGCGACAGCGTGTCGCGGCCCATGTCGCGCATGGAGCGGCTGCGGTCAAACTGCCGTCCGGCATCGGACATGTACTTGCCGGGCAGCCGCAGCCCGCAGTCTGTCCGGGGACCACGGCCAGAGGCCGCGGATGGCCACCAGGTCGCGCGGCAACTGAGGCCGACCAAGAGCACGTCGCTTCTAATGCCGCCACAGCCCGAGTCGGCCGCACACCAGCCGCGGGCGGCCGATATTGAGGATGCAGCCGAGCAGTGCCGCAAGCAGTGCGGGGCCAGCGACCGCGTGTGGCGGCCGGCCAAGGACGGCGTGCCGGCGCCCGAATACAACTGTCTGGGCGACGGCGCGTGGCGTGGCAACTGGTGCGCATGCTGCCCGCTGCGCGCCCAGCTCCAGAGCGACCAGAACCACGAAGGGCGGCCGCAGTGCTACGGGTTCGACAACGACCCGGGCGATATTGTGATCCCGCATCCACCAGCGCTGCTGAGCATCATGCCGGGCTCGAGCAGCAGTACTGCGCAGGGCGCAGCCAGGGCCGAGACCCGGAAACCGGGCAGTAAAACAAAGCCCTATCCACGGAGCAAGCGGCGGCAGTCTGGCGACTAGCTTACACCGCTTGAGTCCAGCGTGTTGGTAAATAACGGCCTCCTTTTGCAGCCCAAAAGGCAATCGACGCTTTTTTGAAAACACCCGAAGGCGATTCGCGGACCGCATGGGGAGACGAGATCGACGCATTCATTCACGGTCCAACTGTGCGGATGAGTGCTCCATTTCTTCTCTCTTTTCTTCCAGCCTTTTCGCCGCCTTTATTTTCTACCTCTATATTTCCGCCCTTCCCTTCTATTTATCACTGTTGCCAGCCGTAATAACGAACTATTCCGCCCACGATAAAAAAAGGTATGCACGGTTCTTAAAATAGCCGTCCAACGAAATCAGCACCTGTCCGAGCGGCTGAACTTTGAACCGGGACCAGGCTTTATGTTGCGGACTTCTCGGAAAGAGGGGCCCGGCGCCACGGATGAACGATAACCGGAGCCCGCACAGCAGCGTATATTGTCGATTGAACACATCGTTATTCAGCGGCAATTATTTTGCACACTATCAGTGGCGCTGCTCGATTCTGGTTTTCAGTTGCAAACCAGTTTTTGTTGTTGTTCGTTCGTGCGTGGCCAATTTTCTTTTTGACATCAAACTTTACTGCTCGCTAAAAATATTTTCCGCACTCTGGCCCTGTTGAATCCTGGGCGTTTCTTGCTAAATTTCCTTCACGTATATTTACTTTATAGCAAGCCCCCTTTTCTCGAATCGCCCACGACCAACAACCCTGACCGGCGGTATTCACAGCCAAGGAATTCGAATGGAGAAGCAGGACTCGTCGTCCTTTCTGCCGTCCAGCCCAGCGACCAGCCCCAAGCACGACGGGTCGCTGTTCTCGTCGCCGCTGGCGGGCAGCGAAAAGGTCGGGGGGTCGGACGCCACCATCCCGGTGCACGACAGAAACGAAGCGCTGAACAACGCAGCGGCGCTGCTCACAAAGGGCAGGGCCGAGGCGGATGCGCAGCTTGCGCGCAAGAAGCAGTCGGGGCACTCGGTGCTCCCACGGCACCTGTTCCACGACACAGGGTCAGGCGGCGGCAGCACCATGCACGGGTCGCCGTCGGGCGAGCCGCACGCTGGCGATGCGGGGCGGCGGCTCGAGCGCCAGGGCCACCCGTCGGGCGGCACGCTTGTGCGCAGCATGGCCGAAAAGGAGGCCGACGGCCAGCAGCTGGTGATCACCACGTCGCTGCTGGACCCGCATCCGGTCATCGTGCCGCCGCCCGGGTCGCGGCTGGCGTTTGCCGGCGTCAACACACCGGTCATGCAGCACCTGTTCCGGGCGCTGCCGTCGCTTGAGGACACGCTGCTGCGCCAGGCCAAGGCGCCGCTGTGCCTGTACAACTACTGGCAGTACCTGGCCGACATCGAGGCCGGGCCCGAGGAGCTCGAGTTCTGGCTGTCGCTGGCCGACTACGAGGCCCTGCACCGCAAGGCCACGCACGGCGCCCTGCCACTGTCGTCGCCGTACCCGGCCATATCGGCGCAGGCCACGGGCGCGTCGTCGGCGCGGCAGAGAAACGGCCGCATCGAGAGCGGCGCCCTGGGCTTTCCGAGCCCGCGCGACGGCACGGCCACCGGCGACCGGCTGCTGTCGCAGCTGCACGAGCGGCACATCGACACGTTTGACACCGAGACGCAGGAGCTGGACAAGTTCCTGGCCAATCTGTCGCACCGCACGCGGGCCGCCACCGACTCGGCGTGCACGGTCCACCGCCAGTGCACGCACGCGCACCGCCCGTTCACAGCCGCGCACGCGTCCGGCCGCCCGACGCTCGACACGCCCGCGCAGCAGCGCCAGCGCCACGGGCTGCGCGGCTTCTTCAACCGCGTGTTTTCGGGCGAGCCGGCGGCCGGAGCCAAGCCGGCTCCGCACGAGGAAGACGCACACGCAGCGCAGCAGCAGCCACTGCTGTCGCCGTCATTGCAGGCCGACGACATTGTCGATGCGCCCTCCGACGACGAGCTGCGGCGGCTGGCCGAGCGCCTGTACTTCCACTACCTGCTGCCGGGCGCGCCGGCCGAGCTGCGGGTCAGCCCAAAGATGCGCGACGAGATTGCCTCGCGCATCGAGCGGGACGCGCGGTTCGACGCCCCGCTGTTTGCGCCGGTCAAGCGCCACGCCTACGAGGCCATGCGGCACGAGTCGCACTTGCGCTTTCTGCGCGAGCGCCTGTTCCACAACATCACGCGGGGCACCGCCGCGCCGCGCATCGCGCTGGGCCTGAGCCTGGTGTTTGTCGCGCTGACCTTCCAGCTCTCGTTGATCTTGCTGGACGTGAAGCCCAAGGGCTGGCGCTGGCTGCCCATGGCCGGCCTGTGGGTTGGCCTGGCCTATGCAGTTGCCGGGGTGACGCGCCTGGATCCGTTCATGGCCTTCATGGGCCGCTACGAGGCCACGGCCTGGTCGTTTGGCCGGGTGCAGGACACGACCATTCGCCACTCGCACTTGAAGCGCGCGGCCATGCAGCTGATTGTCACCGCCGGCGTAGCTGCTCTGATTACCCTGGTTCTGTTCCTGGTTCCGGGCAACCACATCTAACGTGCCTCCCCTCTGTATAGCTCTTATTTTTCTCCCTTTTGAAACCCCCAACATCCTCGTTATTTTGCTAATTGCTTTGCTTCTGCTCAACTGCGTGTTGGCTCGAGCTTCCACAATGGATAATTTGGCATGCGAAGACAGTGGCTATAGCCGCTTGGTGGCTGCCATGGCCAGTTCGGCCGCCTTGATCCGAGCCTGCTCGGGATCCAAGCGCGAAATCTCCTCGCGCATCTCGCGCAGCTGGTCCAGCACGGCCGACACGTCCCCTTTGTCGGACCCCGCAGAGGCAAACATCGTCCGGTGCAGATGCTCGACCCGGGACGGATCGATATTGCCGGCGATGCGGTCGAACCGGCTCCACTCCTCGTGCTCATCGCCATCCACCCCAAGCGTGTCTTTGGGGTTGCTGGGCTCAGCCGCCGGCGATGCCGCCGCGGGTGTGCCCTGCGACTTGGACTCCATGGTCGGCCACTCGTTGGCCGCTAGGGCTTCGCGGATCCTCGCCACCGTGTACTCGGTCTCGGGGTCGCTATCGGTCAAATCCACCCATTCCCAGCCAGCGGCCACACACCAGCCAAACCACGCATCCTTGCACGCCTCCGCGCACGTGCTGTCGCCTGTGGCCACGCACAGCAGCACGTTTGGACAATACGTGCGGGCAAACCTCGCCCAGGGCAATATATCTGCGAACGTCTCGGGCCGACCCGGATTGAACACGAACACTAGGGCGTCGACCACTTCGCCCAGCTGCTCTTGCAGCTCGGCAACCCCGTCCTCGATAGGCAGCGCGCTGGTATCGTCGTCCGGGTATTTGTCCGGGTCATCCAGCCACTGCTGCATGCTCTGGATGTGGGCGTCCGGGAGTCGCTCGGTGCTGTCCACCCAGAACTCGAGTTCGGCGCGGTAGTAGCGGGTCTCCATGTGCCATTCGATCTTGGCGCTTTCGGCAAATGTCGCTGCGCTGGGTGTCGCTGTAGATGCATGCGACATGATCGAATGCACGAGCTCTGTTTTGTTCACCTCGGGGCGTCCAAGCACCAGGATTTTGTTCTTTGCCAGCACATCCATTATTACCACTATTAACAAATAGCAAAAGAGGCCCCTTCCAGAGGAAAAAAAAGGTATTTATAATGTAAAATTATCAAGCTCTTGCTTGCTTGGTAAGGAAGAAGAAAAAAAGGTAAGCTAAACTATTCTAACTATTTCCGTGTCAAGCACGTCAGTTATAGGACCTCGAGCACACGCGGGAAAGGGGAAGGCATATGACACAACTCAAGGCGCAATGTGGATGGCGCCCATGGCCCCGAGCAGCGCAGCGTTCGGAGGAAAGCGTGCGTGGACCGCGCCCGCCGACCAAAACGACACGGCCTCGGTGACCGCCTGCTGCGCAATCTCCGTTGCGTCCACGCCGCCGTGGTCCTGCGACCCCACCGACTGCACGAACCCGCCGGTAAACCACACCGTGTCCACTTTCAACAGCCGGGCCTGGAACACCGCCAGCTGGCCAACATTGCTCACCAGCATGCGCAACAGGGCGGCGGCCACGTCGGCGTCGCTGAGGTCCTCGCGGTCCAGCTTCCCCAGAAACCCGGCAACCAGGTCGGGAGGCAGGCCGATTTCCTTGCTGGTCTCGCGCCCGTAGATATCCTCCACCAGGGTGTCCGCCTTGTTCGCCTCGCCGCTCTGGAACCCAGCGACCAGCGCCTGGTCAAAGCTAGTGAACTTGGTCAGCCGCTTGACCAGCGCCCAGAACGTCGTGCCGCCGATGCCGCTGCCGCTTATACGCTCGACCTCGCCTTGAGCGTCCATCGTTGCCAGCGATATGCCCGTGCCGATGTTGCACAGTAGCAGCTGGGTGCCTGCTCCCTGGCTGCTGTCGATCAGCAGCCCGTGCGCCGTCGCCGGCAGCTCCTTGACCACTGCCAAATCCACACCCAACCGCCGCTCCAAATCGTCCTTGTGCTTGAGCACGCCGCCGCCGGTTGCCGCCACGCGGAGCCTGCCGCCGGTCGCCGGTCCCTGGGCCTCGACCGCAGCCATCATCTGCTCGATATCTGCGGTTGGTATCAGCAGCGCCCAAAACTGCTGCTTGCTCGACCCCTCCACTGGCCTGCTAAATGTCGTGCGCCTCCAGCCGGCCGGAAGCAGTGATGTGTCGGCTTGCTGGCTCTGGTTGCGAATAAACGATACCAGCGGATGGCGGTTGTGGGCGTCGGTGCCGTCTTCCAGAACCATCTTCATAAGAGTGCCGCCAATGTCGATGCCGACTATTGGCCGCGGCTGGGTGTGCAAGGCCATGATGTGTTATGGTTGCGAAAAAGTGCTACTATGCGTCGGAATAGAGTGTGAAGAGTGAGAAAAAGAGAAGGCAAAGGCGGGACTGCAACTTCCACTGATATGCTGAATCACGCGCTGCAATGGCAACAGCCATAACTTTTTTCATGTGCCTTTTCTTTATCGATGGCGTTGAAGGGGGTGTTCGCCGATAGCTTGATCCGGATCCTCCAGCCTGCTCCCCATTTGTTACCATCCGCACGCGCTAATACCCCCCATGACAGACCCGTGCGACGCGTCGCCGTACCGGCGCGGCGGGATGCAGATCAGCGATCGGCTGGCGACCATGACACTTGTATCCGGCGGAGCCGGCGCGCTGATCGGCGGCTACCTGGGCGGCAAGCACGCAGCGCGGCAGTACCTGGCCGAGCGCGCCCATCGGCTGCCCACGACCGTCGAGGGCTGGTTCTTCTACCAAAAGTGGAAGAACTACCGGGTGGTTATTGGCTCGCTGAAGGGCGCCGGGCGGTATGCGCGCCGGCTGGGCGCCTGCGTGGGCGCGTTCGTGGCCATCGAGTCGGCGCTTGATCGGCTGGTTGGTCACACGCAGATTGCGAGCTCGGCAGCAGCCGGCCTGGGCACTGCGGTCGGCGTGGCATTGGCCACACGACTGCCCAGGTCGAGTGCTCGGCGCGCTTGTCTGGCGGGTCTTGGCGTGGGACTGGCCGTGGGCGCTGCGCAGGACTTTGTTAGCTGGAAATCCGGCCACACGCCAGCGTATGTGTTGTGGGCTCGACAAAAGCTTGCTACAAAAATATAATAAAAAAACTAGGCTTTTTCTTCTTTACCCGGTGTGCTCGAGGACCGTGGTCAGCAGCTTGCCCGCCTTGACCACGGTTTGGAACTGCTCGGGCACCGGCTGCTCGACAAAGTTGTCGTCCTCGGGGCGCTCGGTCTCGTAGGGGAACGACACGTTGACCTCCGAGGCCTTGGCCGTCGTGATCTGGGTCTGGTCCCGGGCAGCCGCCGACAAGAACACGTGGGCGCCGTCGGTGCGGTCAATCAGTATGGACGGCACGGTCTCGCGAGTCTGCACCTGCACCGACTTGCAGTTGACGATCTCGCACTGGGCCACCAGCGTGTCGAACACCACGCCGCACTTTTGGCAGCTGTCGATGGCGATGCCGGTCAGCTTGTTCTTGATGTCGAGCGTGGTGCCATTGCAGTTGTACATGTACACGGTCTGCTTGGTCCGGGTGGCCTCGATGGTTAGGTGCTCGGTCCCGTAGTTCTCGACCACCCACTTGTCGTTCTCGAGCACCATGCGCTTGGGGCGCGCTGCCGGCTGCCCGGCCGGCGGCTGTGCGGGCTTGTCGCTTGCCCCGGCCTTGACCGAGCCTGCCGCCCGCAGCGACGGGTTCTTGTGCGTCATCTGGTCCCGGTCCACCTTGCGCAGCCCGCTGGTGATGTCACTGCCCTTGTTGAGGTCGGCAAACAGCGCGCCGCGCGTCGATTCGTCGCCGCCCGCCTTGCTCGGCGCGCCAAGCTGCTCCAGCTGCGCCGCAGTCGGCAGGGGCGGCGGCGGCGGCACCGCTGATGCCGCGCTGCCGCTTGTCGCCGGCTCGCTCTTGAGGGCCAGCGCCGCCGACTCGGCGTCGTTGCCGTTGGGATTCCAGACCACGCCGGTAGTGTGGAACTGCTTGACGTAGGCTGCCAGCTCGCGCAGGATGCTCAAGAACGCCTTCACCCACTCGACCTGGTTCGGGTCCTTCTCCCGCCACTGCTTTAGCACACGGTTGGAGTAGAACTCGGCCGACTCCTTCATGTCGTTGATGTACGGCACCGGCGTCGACTCTACGGCCACCCACCCGAACGCCGCAATTCCCTCGGCGACGGCCGACAGGTTGTCAAAGAACTCGGACGCCCGGTTACCGTCCTTGAGCGCAACCACCGCCTGGATCGCTTGCTGCTGCGCGCCCAGCAGCGATGGCAGCTGCGCTGCGGCCGGCTTCTTGGTGTCGCCGGCCATGCGCACAAAGTCGCGCTGCGCCGTGTACAGCTGGCCGACCGCCTGCGCCTGCTCGCCGACCACGCCGCCGATTTTGCCCGAGCACTCGATGTAGTGGTCGACCAGGGGCTTCACCACCGCCTCGTACTCGCGCGCCGCCTTGCTGTCGGCGGCCGCATCGTCGGCAGGCCCGTTGGCTTGCGAGCCTGCGGGCGCCTTGGTCGCGCTGCGCTTGGTCGACAGCTCCTCGAGCCGCGTTGTTGCCTTCTCGATCCGCTTGAGCAGGCTGTGGAGGTCGCTTGAGCTCGTCATCTAGAGGCTGGACGGGGTTGGAAATTCAAAATAGATGTGCTGGGTAAATAGCCAATCGTCAGATTTAAAGGCTGCAAAGAAACGAATAAAGGAAGAAAAAAAATGAGCACTAAAGTGGAAAAGGGAAAAATTACAGAAGGATGTATTCAATGTTGCCGTGCTTGTCCAGCAGCTCACGCATGGTCGCCGTGTCTTTTTCGGCGGTAATGCCGATTTCGTCCAGGTGGTGCGTTCCATCCAGCATGCCCAGCACGCGCGCGCCCAGCTGGCCCGGCTCCTCTTCCAGCACGCTGCTTGCTTCCGAGGACTCCGACGACTGCTGCGCGCTACCGCCAGCGGGTTTGCATAGCACCGGATAGCAGTGCACTCGCCGCAGCATCTGGTGCAGAACGCCAAACATGAAGAAGCGACGCACGTCGAATCGCTCCACGTCAACGTCGTTGTCGACAATCCAGTCGGCAACCGACTTTCGCTGACGGATCGTCGAGTAGAGATGTATCAATTTTTCGATCGAGATGCTGCCCGCCTGTCCATCGCGAGTCACGTAGTTGTGGCACTCGCGCTGCAGCCAGGCGTTGCGGAATATATCCATCACCTGGTACTGGCCCTCGTACACGTTGCTAAACTGGAAAATATCCACCAGCGCAATGCATCCGTAGTAGTCCAGATGCTTCAGCGCCAGCACCACGGTCTCTTCGCGGATCAGCGTCAGCTGCGCTATCCGCCGCACATGGTTGATGTTGTCGATGCACTCGGTGACCTTGTCCAGCACCAGGTCCCACATGATATCGTTTGACGCGTGCTCCTGGTACACGGTCTGCGCGGATTTGCGCTTGGCAATGTCAAAGTCGACCAGCTTGACCGGTACATGGTACGGCTTGATGGTCTTTGGGTTCTCATAGTACGGAAACAGCTTGATGCTGATCCCGGTCGACGCCATCGGCTGCGACAGTCCTTTGAGGTCGAGCTCGATCTGGTACTCGCCGTGGGCGTTCAGCTTGCTGACCAGCTGTCTCATCATCGTCACCAGCGGCCGCGTGCCTTCGGGGTCGCTCAGCAGGTTTCCCGTGATCTCCAGCTCTTTGAGCAGACAGCCCACCCGCTTCACCACCGCCCCGTAGCATTTTGTGTCGGCGTCGATGTCAAAGGCAAAGCACATGTTGAATATAAACACGTTGCGCGGGTAGTTGCCCTCGACGGCAATCGGATAGCACATCACCTTGTGCCGCCCGGTGTTGACGGTAATAAGCCGCTCAAACAGCGTCAGCTTGGGGATAATCAGCGTCTGTATCGAGTTGAAGTCGATTTTGCTGCTGTCTACTGCCGGCCGGTCCGGCTCCGGGCGCTTTATCAGCTCGATCACCTCGGCCGGCTCCTGGTCAAAGCAGCTTGGACTGAAGCTGCCGTCGAGCGCGGCCATCAGCCCGCTAATACGCATGTCGTCGTTCTTTATGCACACCTGGTCATTGTAGACCCGTTGCTCCACGTCCACCGCGTCTTCGGGGACTGACAGCCGGACTATTGGCCCGAGGTCGGGGTGAAATTGGGCCAAGAATATGGCCCTGATCTCGGGGAACCCGCTGTGCATAAATGCCATTAAAAGTACAGACACAAAAGAGACTAGCGAGTGTGCAAACGAGCAAAGATGGCATTGCCAATATCGTCTCATAAAATTTTTATTGCTTTATGGTATACCAATGGGTGGAGTATGGGCACAGCACGTGACTAGCAAGCATCTTTTCTTGGCTCACCAGATTGCAAGCGACCTGAATCCCTCCTCTTTCCCCTTAGTTTAAAGATTCTGAATTTATATTCACCATGAGGTAGAGTATCCGCTCGCATCCATTGTGCCCGCCGCTCGAAGCATCCATCGCACCTGCCTGCCCCGAGCATCCGTCGTGTTTTTGCCGATCCGAGTATCCATTACGATGGCTGGCCAGTGCGCATCCATCGTGCTGGACGACCGGGGCATTGGCTACGCTGGACGACTCGAGCATCCATTGTGTTGGTTTAACCGAGCACGTATCGGGTTTGCCGTTCTGGGAATCCGCTGCCGCCGACCCCATTGCAAATTCACAAATTAATTGCATTCACCCCCTCATTGCTGGCTACTATAGCGGAAGCAAGGTTCCTATTACCCGTGTGCGCGATGAGGTTGGCCTGATCCTGG
>JANBRV010000187.1:0-12685 GCA_027577835.1 Coemansia sp. RSA 2705
GCCGATGCGATGAGCCATGCCACGCACTTTGTCGTGGCCGCGCCGCACGTCGACCGCGAGCTGCTGCGCCTGCTGGTGTGGGTGCCGCTGACACTGCTTGACGCCGGACTGATGCGCGCGACCAGCCACATGTGGACCACGCTGATTGTCGAGCGCAGCGAGGTCGAGGTCCTGGTTATGGTCGAGCTGACCATTGCCTGGACCTGGCTGGTCCAGCAGCACCTGGGTCTGTTCTCGCAGCGGTTCGAGCCCAAATCTCCGTTTGCCGCCCGCATGTCCTACACGCCCTCAGACAAGTCGGCACGTGCACGCGCCTACGCGGCCATCTCGCGCACGCTGGCGCCGCACATGCAGCTGATCGAGTTCATCATGCAGCGGTTCGACGCGGTCAAGCACCTGCCCTACGGCAACTTTAGCGTGGTCAACGCGATCATGCGCATTCTGCAGGTGACCTTTGACAACCAGGACCGCATCACCACCAATGCGCTGGCCCGCGGTCCGCTGTTTGTCCTGGTGCACCTAGGCTTTAAGCTGCTCAAGATGGGTTTTGAGAGCAGTCCCATTCTCGAGGCTAAGCTGCGCGACGGGCTCTACCGCCTGGCATTCCGCTGGTTTGCCCTGCCGCCCTGCTGGAGCTTTAGCGGCAGCAAGGCCACGCTGGCCAGGGAGATCCAGATTCTGATCGATACTCGCCACACTGTCAAGGGCGACACACCTGTGCTTTGTACCACGCCGTTGCCTGCGGCCAAGTGGTCGGCGGCCGGCTCGGGCTCGGCGCTGGCGTCTCGCGGCTCGAGCAGCAGCCTGGCGGGCTCGGCCAGCAGCAGCGGCAATAGCGCCAGCACGCAGCCATTGACTCCGCTGAGCCCATCAAAACTGCTTCACCACAACCACCACCACCACCACCCGCATCTGCGCCATCTCAACCCACTGTCGCGGCACCGGCGCCATGCTGGCCGGACATCCGGCACCCCCGCGCCTACCGAGAACTCCAGCGCGACTAGTGCCACATCGCTGCCTGAAGACGAGCCCGACTTGATCCTCAACATGCCGCGCGAGCAGCTGAAGCAGCGTGCCCTGCGCAACCGCGCACTGCTTCTGCTGCTGCTCGAAAATGAGATCTGCCGTATGGCCACCTGGGCGAATCCGACGGACCAAAAGATCGGCTACTTCCCAGATGTATCTCGCTTTGCGCGCAACGCCGAGATGACCGAGCAGGGGTGGCAGAACCTGGTCGTTGATGTGTGGGTCGCCAATCCGCGGCTGGCTGTGCAGCTGACCAAGCGGTTTTCGCACCCGGCGATTACGCGCGAGCTGACCAGTCTGATTTGCAAGTTCCCCGGCGAGCTGGTGCAAGAACCCGAGGCCTTGACGCTGCTGATGGACCAGCTGCGGCCGAGCGCTGGAGGTGGAGTGTCGAGCCCGCGAAACGGCGTGCTGGATGCCGCTGTGGCGGCCACGGCGCCCAACGGGCTGTTCAATAACCTGGCCGCGCCGCTGACGTTCCGCGAGCTAAAGTTTCTGCTGTACTGGGCTCCTGTTCCGCCCATCACGTCGACCGCGTACCTGGCGTCCTCGTACTCGCACCACCCGTTGGCGCTGCAGTACTCCATGCGCGCCCTCGAGTGCTTCTCTGTCGACATTACCTTCTTCTACATTCCGCAGCTGGTGCAGGCGCTGCGCAACGACGTGGCCGGCTACGCCGAGCGCGCAATCCTGTCTTCGGCGCAGATCTCGCAGCATTTTGCCCACCAGATCATCTGGAACATGAAGGCGAACATGTACAAGGACGAGGACTCGCAGTCGCCGGACTCGCTGAAACCCGTGCTTGACCGCATCATTGATACCATTGTCGGCGGCCTAAGCGGCGAGGACCGGCTATACTACCAAAAGGAGTTTGGCTTCTTCAACGAGGTGACGGGCATTTCGGGCAAGCTGAAGCCGTTTATCAAGAAGAGCAAGGCCGAGAAAAAGCGCAAGATCGATGAGGAAATGCGCCAGATCAAGGTGGAGACCGGCGTATATCTGCCCAGCAATCCGGAGGGAACGGTCGTGGACATTGACTATGACAGCGGCCGTCCGTTGCAGAGCCATGCCAAGGCGCCGTTCATGGCGACATTTGTCATCAGCAAGCCGCAAGAATCTGGAGACGAGGTTCAGGAGCTGCTGAAGCGCTCGGAGCGCACGGTCACGCCGTCGGGCCACGGCGACACCGAGCAGTCTTCGGAAATATCCGGAGAGAGTTCGGACAACATTGCCAACGCGTTACCTCCCATCGTTGAATCGGCGTCGCTGAGCGACGACCTACCAGCGGCTGTTGACGAGGATGCGTCCAGCATTGATGGTCCGGGCAGCACGGCGCTGTCGCCGCATGGCCAGGACATTGACATGCATCACCTGTCGTCCAAGCTGGCCGGCGCCAAGCTGCAGCTCCAGCGCACGCTCAGCTCGGCGCTCAGCGATGCGCCTGATCTGATCGGCATTTCGGCGCACGAGCAGATACGGAGCGGCCGTCCGAGCCGCGACTCTGCGCGGTCGCACAACATTTCCCGGACAGCCGCCGCAGAGGGGACGCAGTCGTCGTCGACGCCGCGCAAGCGCGGCAACTCGAATGCCCGGTCAACGCCAGCCAAGTCCACCGCCACCACTGCTGCTGACGCCGGCAACAGCGCCAGAAGCAGCACTAGTCCACAGGCAGCCCAAGGAAACCAGGTTATATCGCGGCTATCGGCGATCTTCAAGGTCGGCGACGACTGCCGTCAGGATGTGCTTGCACTGCAGCTGATTGCAGTGTTCAAGAACATTTTCACCTCGTGCGGCCTCGATCTCTACCTGTTCCCGTACCGCGTCGTGGCTACAGCGCCCGGGTGCGGTGTGATTGACGTGATCCCCAACTCGATCTCGCGCGACCAGATGGGCCGCGAGAAGGTCAACTCGCTCAGCGACTACTTTGCCACAAAGTACCGCGGCGTCGACTCGATCCAGTACCAGCAGGCGCGGAGCAACTTTGTGCAGTCGCTGGCTGCGTACTCGGTGCTGTCGTATCTGCTGCAGTTCAAGGACCGGCACAACGGCAATATCATGCTAGACGACCAGGGCCATATCGTGCACATCGACTTTGGGTTTATTCTCGACATTGCGCCGGGCGGCATTACGTTCGAGTCGGCGCCGTTCAAGCTGACCACCGAGTACATTGAGGTGATGGGTGGCTCTGCGGATGCGCAGCCTTTCAAGCTGTTCTGCGAGCTATGTATCAAGGCGTACTTGGCCAGCCGCCCGTACGCGGACCAGATTATTCAGGTCGTGGCCCTGATGCTTGACTCGGGCCTGCCCTGCTTCAAGGGCGAGTCGACGTTGGCCAAGTTGCGCTCTCGGTTCCAGCTCGACAAGACTGAACGCGACGCGGCCCAGTTTATGGCCGACCGGATCAGCGACTCGTACGAGAACAAGCGCACGGTGATGTACGATCAGTTCCAAAAGGCCACCAACGGCATTCCGTATTAGGTTCTTTTTTTCTGGCACAAGCTGCCAACTGGTTGTTAAGCTAAAGAGAGCGGTGGATTTTTTCCACAGATAAGTTTGCAAATAAAAAATGACTGGTGCTAGTTCTGCTCGCCTTCTTCCATCTGCTCATCCTCTGACTCGTGCGCGTCTCCAGCCGGCTGCGACGGGGCAATGTCCATTGCATCTTGCTTGACTTCGCGGACATACATGACGTTGTTGCAGCGGATCAGCAAGTCGCCCTCCATAACGCCGCTCGAATTGCCCTCGTTGAACTCCTCGGCGTTGGCCAGCTGCAGATTCATGTGCGAGTCTGCCGAGACCAGCACGCCC
This sequence comes from Coemansia sp. RSA 2705, assembly GCA_027577835.1. Classification (NCBI taxonomy): domain Eukaryota; kingdom Fungi; phylum Kickxellomycota; class Kickxellomycetes; order Kickxellales; family Kickxellaceae; genus Coemansia; species Coemansia sp. RSA 2705. The sequence goes on from JANBRV010000187.1 coordinate 3,835, forward strand.
TTGTACTCTTGGCCCCACTTTAACCGCACAATCGCCACTTTGCCGATCAGCGAGTCGAGAAATGGTTTGGGGTTGACCGGCTGAAGCGTGCTCATGCTTGTAACTTGGAATATATAAAGGTGACGGACAAGGGCTCTCGGTTGTCGGTGTGTAATCTGAATTGGAGTAATGATGGTGATTTGTAGGGTTGCAGTTATGGCAAAAAAAAAAGTATGGGAGGTGGATACCCGATCAGAGCAATTTAAAAGTACAAACAAGATCGCTAGCAGTCGGGAATTTCGATGGCCTTGAGCTTGGGCAAATAGCCCTTCAGGTTCTCCAGCGAATTGCTGAAATCCTTGCTGGGCGTATGGTCGAACAGCAGCAATACCAGCTCCTCGATCCGCGATTCCAGCGGCTCCAGCTCCAGGCTCTTTATGGACTCTAGCCATGAGATCTCCTCGTCTTCTTCTTTCTTGCCAAAATCGACGCGGAGAATCGACAGATAGACGAGATTGGAGAATGTGGCTACGGCCGGGATGATATTCTCGTATGAGTCCCCTGTTTGCAACTCCAGGTGAGTGACATGCTTCCAGCTCAGCTGAGAGTAGTTTAGCTGGCCGCTGAGGGTGTCAAGCGAGCAGTACACGTTCTTGGCCTTGAGCGAATGCCTGAACAGCTCGTTTGCGTACCGCACAAACTGCCGCCGGTGCGAGGCGTCGTCTTCCAGCTTGAATTCCACCACCAGCTCATCCAGCATATGGTTAATGTGCCTGCATAGATTCACTGCGCCGAGCGCCGGTCCTCGGCAGTGCACACGCTTTAGCGACGGCTTCAGCAGCTGCACAATCTCTGTTCGCGTTAGGAATACATCTTGGACATGCAGATCCAGCAGCCGTGGCATTTCCAGACTCAGCGATCCTGGGTTGTTTATCTGTCTCTCGTTCTGCTGCTCGAGATTGATATGGCTGTTGTTTCCCAGCAGCGACAGCGACTCGAGATTGTCAAACTTAATCGGACCCGAGACCTTGGTGCCGTGCAGCACATTCCAGAACGAGTTCAGCGGGCCCACCCGCAGCGTCAGCGTCTTTAGCGACTGCGGATAAATCAGCGCTGTTACTTTAGGAAGCCCGGACAAATCGAGATCCAAGCTGGTCAGATTGACTGCGCCCTCGAGCTGCGGGCCCAGGTCAGGTATAAACGACTCTAGCTCCTTCAGCTGGTGGCTATAGCCGTCAATAATCCCCGTGTACAGCGACCTCTGGGTGCCATGTGCACACCGCACATCGAATTTAAGTGATGTGACATACGGAAAGCAGTTTGTCAGCGCCGACACAATCTCGTCGGCGGTCGCGCAGAATGCCATGCGCAGGCTCTCCTTTATCCGCAGCCGCATATGCATCGCGTCGTACCACTGCCGCAGCACCGATATCCCCGGGCAGCCGCTCAGAGACAGCGAGATGGCGATCAGACTCAACACCGGCGCCGAGTTGCTCTCGGTCCGTCGGTCGAATATTATCAGCCGCCGCACCATGGTCTGTGACCCGCTCTGCTCAATCAGCCGCAGGTTGGTGAACGGGATACAGCTCTGTGCAATGTTGTCGCAGTTGGAAAGCAGCGCCTTTACGCGAAAGTCCTGCGATAGCTCGATTATGCCCGTATCGCAGACCATATGCTTGGCGACGGCGCGCCAGCTCGGGCAGATGGCCAGAAACCGGAGCAGCAGGCTCCAGTCCCCGGGGGTTCGAATACTGCGGTTTACTACCTGCCGCAGGATAACGTCGATGAGGTCGTATGGGAGACTGTCAATAGAAGCCATGTCGATATATAAGATGCGCTATTCAAAAAAGGAGAGCAGAAATGAGACATGATACGGAAACCCAAATTTATACCCGCAAAAAATGCGCAGCGACCAGCAAAATCAAAGCTGCCGCATGCCACGTCACAGTCCATGCTAATTTCCCAGCTGCGATCGGCTGGCAAGCAGGTTTTTGCTTGCTGCAGCCAAATGCAGTCCGGTTTCGAGGTAAACTCAAAACACGGTTGGCACTGAAAGTTGTCAAAACAAAGAATTAATAACGGTCTAGTTGTCGCTGGCTGTCGATGGTGGCGGCTGCTGTTTCTTTGGCGGCTTCTTCGCCGCCTTGCGCTGCGCAATTTTTGCGCGGCGGGCCTGCTCGGCCTCTTCGACGCTTTTGAGCATGTCCTTCATGACCTCCACGTTCTTTTCTGCACGGCGACGCTCCAACTCCTCGGTGCCTCCGGTCTTGCGCAGCTTGCGCTGGCTGACAAAATCGGACAGCTCGTCGTCAAACTCGTTCACCTTGGCCGCCAGCTCCTGCTGCCGAAGGCGCTCGGCAGCCTTTAGCGCGTCTACGCGCCGGTCGTGGTCGACGTCGACGCACGATATCTGCTTCAAAAAGTCCTTCTTCGCGTCGTGTGCATCGTCGGCGCCAACCACATCAATGAACTTGGTTGCAGCCGCTGGAACATAGTCGTCCTTTGAGCGCTCTTTGAGCTTGAGCTCGATGATCTTGTCCAGCTTGTCCAGCACGTCGTCGAGATGCTTGGTATCGTCAAGCAGCTCCCCGAGCATTTGCTCGACGTCTTTGACAAAGCTCTGCTCCTTCAGGATGTTCTGCAGCTCCTCCTCCCACGTGCGCTTCCAGTCTGACCGTGTATCGTTGATGAACTTGACCAGCTTCTGCGTCCCCTCCTCAACGGCCTTGAGCTCTTTGTTGGCCTTCTTCATCATCTGCGCCGACGGGATCGAGCCGCGCTGCGCAACGTCCTTGCGCATCTCCTGGACCAGGCCGTGCACATCCTCAAACGCCGAGTTGTGCATCCGGTACTCATTCTTGAGCATCAACTTGCCCTCCTCGATCCGCACGCGCAGAATGTTTGGATGGTTGGACACGTCGTTGCGCAGCTTGGCCAGCTCCGTTGACAGCTCGCCTTTCTGCTTCTCCAGACTCGCCACAGCCTCCCGGTGGGCTTGCCGTTCAACGCCAAGCTCCAACTCGGCCTGCTGCAGCTGCTGCCGAAGCTTCTCCGCCTCCTCATCGCTGGTCACGGGCATGCTGACACTGCGCGTGATCGACCGCTTGGCAGGCGTGCCGCTCTCCGCACTATTCTCGTCCATGTCCATTGTCAGTGTTGGTGGCGGCTGCTTGGCCAGGGACTGCTGGATAGACTCGATTGCTGTGCCGGTGTGCTCCTGCATCTGCTTCATCGCGCCATCCAGCTCGTCCTTAAACTGGCTCGGCAGCGCAGCAACTGTGTCGGCCAATGCAGCCACGGTTTTGGCCAGATCAGCAATGCCGTGGTCGGCAGACGGCCGCGTATCCTCGCCCTCACTCCCACCCTCGTCCTTGGATCCGTCCAGGGCTCGGGATCGCCAGCTAAGCACCGCACCATCCACCACATCCGTCATGTCCTCGAGCTCGTAAAACACCTTTGCCCTGGGGTCTTCAATATAGATCTCGGGCAGTGCCTCGGGGTTTTCGGCCAGCCGCCCGTGGTACTTTTCGATAAACAGGTTAACCAACAGTGTCTGCGTTGGCTCCTCGACCAGCTCGGCACGCTTGGTATCGTCGCCGAGCTGCAAAAACACATGCGCCTTTGGCTTCTCCGTCTCGGCAGCGTTGGCAGGCGAGATGCGCGCCTTGGTCATGTCAGCAATAATGTCGGCGATTTCGTCGTGCTCGGGCGATTGCGCCAGCGTGACCATTGCTGGGTTGGTGTAGCCAAACTCGACCCGCTGCGACGGCACCGGCCGCGGGCCCGGCGACAACGACATGCCAATGGAGTCGCGCGTAGCCTTGGCCCGACCGGCAATCAGCCGCGCGTTGCCCAGCGCTGGCGCCCGCGGCGACGTTGCCCGACTCGGCACGTTTTCAAAGCCATTTTGGCTGCTCGCCGAGCTGCCCCGGCGCCCGTATCGCGCATTGTTGCTGGGCCCAGCACCGCCGTCTTCATAGCCGCTGGCCCGGAACTTGCGTGTGCTGCTGGTTCGCGGCCCATACTCGTTTTCTGGAAACGAGGTGACCACGGGACCCGAGGGCATGCTGGGCGGGCCCCCTGCCGCCTGTTGCTGCTGCTGCCCCCGCCGGTAGCCGTAGTCGACTCTCTGCGCGTACATATCGGGCGTGCGGCGCTCGTTGGCATCTGGCACGTACGGCTGCAAATGGGGTGCGCGCTGCGGCGGGGGTGACGAGGACCCGTAGCCATTGTTGGCGTCGAATGGCTGGTTGTTTGCCGGCGAGAATGCGTGGCCCCGGCGCTGCGAGCCCTGGGGAGCCCGGGCGCCGGCCGGCAGCTCCCCGCGGGGGTACGCGTTGGGCGCGCCGCTGCTGCGAGTGCTCCGCAGACTGCCGCTGAGCACGCCGTAGCTGTAGTTGTTGTTGCTGCTGCCGTAGTTGCGCGGCAGCGGCGATGGCCGCGACGGCGCGGCAAACGCCGGCGCGGTGTACTCAAACGGCTCGGGCGACCGGCTGTCAACTGCCCGGTAACTGACGTGGCTCCGGTCCATAAATTCAAAGGTGCGGATTTTGTTATGCAGAAGGCGAAAGGAATTTGGAGACAAAAAGGACAAGGAAAACAATGATGAATTTTGCCTGCTGTTCTGGGCTTGAGCTTTACTGCGGTGGAGTGTGAGAAAAAGTGCTCTATACAAGCAGCAGGCCCTCGATGTCGTCGCCGGCAGCGTCCAGGCATCTTGCCGGGACCGATAGCCGGAACGACTCGACAAGGCCAGCCGCCCACAGGAACAGCTCGGGTGTAAACTGCTCAGCTGGAAACACTTTGGGGAAGTGCTCGGTGAGCAGCGGGAACAGCGAGTCGTGAATCTCGCCCATTTCCAGCATCATGTCGGCATAAGCCAAGCCGGCGTCGGCGTCCTCGGCCACCAACATTGGATGCCTGAACAACCCTAGGCGCTGCACAGCCGCGTGCCACGGCGACTCGGGGCTGGCTCGGATTCGGAGCACAAACAGTGTCATCAGCACGTCCGGCTCTGCATCAATTTGCTCGACTGCGTCCATAAACTCCGGATCGCTGGTAAACGACTCCTCGGTCAGCAAAACCTCATCAATGAACTGCTGGGCGGCCAGCGGCTGCTTGGGCTTCTTGCTGCCTGTCGGCTCGTCGCTGCTGCTGGCACCTGCATCTGTTTGGGAAGGCTGACCGTTGTCGCTGACATATCGCGGGTGCGCATGGAGGCCGTCCGCAAATATCTGGGATGCGCATGCAAGTAGCCTGCATTCGGCCCGTGCCAAGGCGCTCAGGGTGCTGCGCAGGATGCCCTCAGTCTCAGTGCGATACTGCAGCGCTAGCTGCGCATTCACAGTTGACAGTGTGGATTTCTTTTGGCCCAACGCGTCAAGCTTTTTGTGCAAGAGAAACGCCAGCAGAAACCGCGCCCTCAGTTCAATCCGCAGCCCCAGATCGTCCAGCAGCGCGCCGCCGTGCCCCTCGGCGATCTGCCGCTTGACATAGTATACATCGGTTTCGGTCATGGCCATCACGCGCAGCGTCGGCAGCAAATCGCGTGGCAGCTCGTCGGCGCGAATGTAGTGGTCGCAGGAGGTGATCTGGGCGTGGTTCAGAATGGCCTGCTTGTCGGCGGCCAGCGGATCCATGGTGTAGTTGAGCTTGATGTGGTAGCTGTTGAGCGGGTTGCCCGGGACACAGAACCCGTAGCCCATCAGCAGCTCCTCGTTCGACTTGGCCCCGTAGTTGTTGACCACCTCGCTGCCTTTGCTCAACGCCGTGCCCGCTGCAAACCCAATCGAGCTGTCGCTAGCGATCCACGAGATGCGTGTCAACGGTCGGTGGTTCATCATGTCGAGCAGCGGCAGGAGCACGCTGGTTTCTTCGTCTGGGCTCTGGCTCTCCGAGATCAGCGACTTTGTGAACGAGCGCGACGACACAACCGCCGCCGCCCATGCATAGTTTTCGGTTGTTAGCACGCTGCGAGGAATCGTAGACTCGGGAATCTGCTCCAGGATCTCTTCAAGCTCATCTCGCATCAGCTGCCGCCGGTCCTTGACCGCGTATATCATCGGCGTGTTTTCAAGGAGTTCCAGCTCTGTGTCGCTAAAGAACAGTGGCGTATGGAACTCGTGGGGCAAAATGCTAATGTACGGGTGCCAAAAGGACGACTCGCCAGCGACAAACCGCTGCTGGATCAGAAATGCGCAGAGCAGCGACCGTCCGACCAACCTGATCGCCGCCGGATCCGCGCCCAGTGCTTCGCGGCAAACCCGTCCGGTAACCACCAGCCGGAGCGGAATCTGTGCGTACTGCTCTTCCGCGGGTATCGGCTCCTTGACGTAAACGCCGTTACCGTGCTCGGACTCGCGCACCTCGACCTTATCCATCTCTGCGCCGTTGTCGCGCAGCCAGGCCACAAAGCGGTCCAGCCGCTGCTTGTTGTCTTCCATGTCTTCTCTCCCAACTGTAGGTAGCGAGGATAAACTTACAATTGCAACAAAGAGAGGCAGGACTGTATAAAACGGTTTCGTCCAGACCGAAAAAAAAATTGTCAGCACACTCTTCATTGGCAAGCGGTGATCAAGCCCATACTGACCACACGATCCGCCAACTAATTTATGACTGCAAAAGATGTCGACGAATGGCGCGAGAAAGATTTATACTTGTTCGCCTATAACCTAACCAGCAGCACCATGTCGTCAGCTGACCAGAACCGCCATCGCGAACAGCGGGGCCGTACGCGTAGTCCATCGCCACATCGCCACCACCAGGATAGAAGCCGCGAGCGAGGATACCGTCGCGATCATAGCAACTCCAGAGACGAATACGGGCGGTCTTCTCGGGGCTATCGGGAAGACAGGCGGTCGGACAGGCGCAGAAGCCCTGACCGGCACAGAAACTCTGACAGGCACAGGAACCTCGACCGGCGAAGAAGATCACGCTCTGCAGAGCGCCGGCCCTATCGCAACGAACGCGACAACCACCGATCTCGCTTTGACAGGGACAATTGCCCTCGGCGGAGGCCAGATGAGGGCAGCGAGGGCGAGCTGAAAGTTGCGATATGGGCACCAACTCCAACTGCGTCTGAGGATGAGCGGGATCAGTTGGAAGAAGACAAAGTAATTGCAAAGATGCAAAACAGATTTGCCGCCAAACCACCCCGACCAGAATCGCCAAACAACAGCGACTCGCGATCATATAGCAGCTCGGAATACACTAGCAGTCAGAGTTCCGACGAGGAAGAGCTACGCAAGACTTCCAAACAACCGCTGCCGGCAGAGTCCAAAACTCCCGAGCGCCAATCTGACGCTGAGCTTTCCGAGCCCGAAATCGGCCCCATGCCAGCCCAGAGCCAGCAGCCGTTGCTGTCGGCCCGTAGCTTTGGCAAGGCTTTGTTGCCCGGTGAGGGCATGGCTATGGCTGCATTTGTGCAGTCCGGCGAGCGGATTCCCCGTCGAGGCGAGATCGGCATGGACCAAGACCGAATCGATCGCCTGGAGGGCGCTGGCTATGTCATGAGCGGCAACCGCCATGGTCGTATGAACGCTGTGCGGCTACGCAAGGAGGGACAAGTGATTACCGCCGAAGAGAAGCGCCAGATGCTCCTGCAGAACCAAGAGGAGCGCCAAGCCAAGGAGTCGCAGATTATCGCAGAGTTCCGCGAAATGCTGGCAAAGAAAAAGTAGCTTTATTCAAGACGAAGCAGTCGTGCTGGAGGAATTGCTGACAAAGTCGCCAACAAAGCACCCCTTCCCCCGAACAGGCAGCGCAAGCAGCAACGCTTCACTTGTAAACGCTGCTTGTCTCCCAATCGGTGTTGATCTCGTTCTCTGGCGACGCCATGTCCAGTGGATCGATCAGCCGGAGTTCCTTGGTGATGGCGTTCTTGAGCAGCTCGTCCAGCTCCTTTGTCACTGTGCCAATAATCTTTTTGAACCGGCTATCGATCTTTGCAATACTGTCAAACGCCGACTGCGTGATTGCTATGGACAGCAGCGAATCGGCCAGCTTCGTATACATAATCACCGTGATCTGACAGAACGTGTCAAACACTTGAAGAAAGTCCAGATCGAACGGCTACCGCGAAACAGAAGACTGGTTAGCACCGCTATAGAAACATTGGCCGCGGTTTAAATAGAGCAGAATAGCTTACCGGCGTGTGTGTGTCGAGGTATGAGAAATTGCCCAGCTCGTAGCTCCCCTGGCTCGATGATCCGTGCTCCTCGCCGCCCTTTGACTTTCTAAAAAAGTGCCGCTACAACAATGCCCAGTAACACAAGTCAGCAATTGCGCCGGGTCCCGTGCTCATAGAGAGATGGCCACACCTCGCAGCAAGCAAGCCTGGGTTACCTTCTTTGCCTTGCTGCCCGACTCGGCCATAAATGTGTCGTACTCGGAGATCAGTATCCCTAGCGCCTTTATGTAGTCGGCGGGGTTAGATATCGCCAGAATTGGCCCCAGACTGGCGCCTAACATAAAGTATGCTCGCGTCCGCTTGCGAAGCCGAATGCTATTAAACATGCCGCGCAAATCGTCGGCGTCGAACATTAGTGCGTTGAAGTAGGCTCGACGCCGCATACCGCGGCTGCTGTGTGTTGTGCCCTCGGCAAGGTCGCTGCTGTGAGTCCCACCGGTGCCCTCGGCACTCAGCTCCGGTGGTAGCGTCATTGCATTCCGAAGATGGCGGAACGTGACTATGCGCTTGTTTATGAGCTCGCGGATGCTGTATTCCCAGACGTTGCCGGCGGTCGTTGCCATGTTGCGAGCAAGAAATTAACAAATAGACGGTGATGCGTATTAGGTGCGAGAAAATAACGTGAATGCGAGGCTGGGAGAGAGAAGAAAAAAGTAAACACGGAAATCATCCGCTGAGCCGCCT